>VWZE01014625.1:20690-40300 GCA_013396675.1 Eubucco bourcierii | reverse complement strand
TAAAGAAATAATTATATACAGTTAAAAGAAATAAGTACATCTTTTAAAAATAAATAAATAAATAAATATACATTTACAAGAAATAAGTATATACATTTAAAAAAAGCAATCCACAACATATATATAAAAGAAATAATGACTCCAGGCCCCTCAGGCTGGGCGTTGTTGTTGGCTCAGAGCAAAGAGAGAGGTTAAATTGTCACAGAGAGTCACACAATTGTCAGAGCTGGAAGGGACCTCAAGGAGCAGCCAGTTCCAAACCCCCTGCCATGGGCAAGGACACCTCACACTAGAGCAGGTTGCCCAGAGCCACATCCAGCCTGGACTTTAAAACACCCAGGGATGAGGCTTCCACCACCTCCCTGGGCAACCTGTGCCAGGCTTTCAGCACTCTCATGCTGAACAACTTCTCCCTAACATCCAGGTTGAATGTACCCATTTCTAGCTTTTGTGTGAGCTGAAGATCACCTAATTCCAACAGCCCCTTAGAGCCTGGAGAAGAGAAGGCTCCATGGAAACCTTTGGAGCTGCCTGCCAGTACCTGAAGGGGCTGCAAGAAAACCAGGAAGGGACTTTTTACAAGGGCTTGTAGTGGTAGATGAGAGAGAATGGATTGAAACTTGAGGAGGGCAGATTGAGACTGGAGATGAGGAAGAAATCCTATCCAGTGAGGGTGGTGAGACACTGGTACAGGTTGCCCAGGGAGGTTGTGGCTGCTCCCTCCCTGGTGGTGTTCAAGGCCAGGTTGAAGGAGGTCTTGAGTCACCTGTGCTAGTGGGAGACGTCCCTGCCTATGGCAGGGGATTGGAACTGGATGATCTTCAATATCCCTTCTAACCCAAACCATTTTATGAATCCAAGAACTTTAATATATGTTTGTACTTGCCAGAGCTCTATGCTCACCTTTGATCTTGTAAGATATTGTAAGTCCATCCAGGCTGGACTTAAAAATAACCAGGGATGAGGCTTCCACTACCTCCTTGAGCAATCCCCTCTAGGCTTTCACCACTCTCACACTGAAAAACTTCTTAATAATGTCCAATCTGAATCTGTCCTCCTCTAGCTTTGTTCCATTCCCCCCAGTCCTGTAACTATCTGACAGCCTAAAAAGTCCCTCCCCAGCTTTCTTGTAGCCCTCTTTAGCTTCTGAAATGCCACAATAAGATCACCTCAGAGCCTTCTCTTCTCCAGACTGAGTATCCTCAACTCTCAGCCTGTCCCCACAGCAGAGCAGCTCCAGCCCTCTGCTCATCCTTGTGGTCATTCTCCGGACACCTTCCAGCCCCTGCAGATCTTTCCTGTACTTTTTTCCTTTCTATACTCAGGAAGAAAAAACTTGGTTCCTGTTTTTTCCTCCTGAGAGCTGCTTTCAGAGACAGCAAACGCTGGTAGCTGTCCCTTTGACCCCTCAGAGCTGTATTCATGGAGCTTAATCACCTCCATCTATCTGACAACACAGCCCGGGGTAAGATTAAACCTGTGTGCAGGGCAGAATGCAGCCTGAGATAGCTCAGGCTTCCAGCAGAAACTGAGCACTGAGCTTAAAAAAGACTGAAACGCTTTGATGATGTCCTCAGACTACAATGGGCTTGTGAATCTGCAGTAAAAAAAACCATCGCTGTGCTTTCAGGTGAAAAACTTCTCCAGTAAAACACTACTCCAGCTCTTTTGTTGTTGGTTTGGTTTTTTTTCTCCCCTTAGCTTCTGACTAAGACAAAGAACTGGCACACAGAGATGTAGGATGAGTAGGTAGGAGCTGAGTTAAAAACAAAACACTAAACATAAAGAAGAAATTCTTCTTCCAAGGGAAAAAAAAGAAGTATTTTATTTTATTAATATATGTTATGCTAATTCATTAATGTATGTGATTTTATTTAATTAGTGTATTTTATTTTATTTCATTAATATATATTATTTTATGTTATCAATGTGATTTTATTTCATCCATGTATTTTATTTTATATTATTAATAGTTTTCAGTTTGTTTCATTTCATTAATATATTTTATTAATGTAAGTGATTTTATTTTGTCAATGTATTTTATTTTATATTATTCATATATTTTATTTTGTTTTAATTCATTATTTTATTTTATTTTATAAATGTAAGTGATTTTATTTCACTAATGTATTTTATTTTATATTATTAATAGATTTTAGTTTAGTTTATTAATATATTTGATTTCACTAATATGTTTTATTTCATTAATATATTTTGGTCTAGTTGATTGGATAGGGCTGGCTGATAGTTTGGACTGGATGAGCTTGGAGGTCTCTTCCAACCTGCTTCATTCCATGATTCTATGATTCTCTAATTCTATGATTCTATTTAACTTAATTTAATTAATATGTGTTATTTAATTAATATATTTTATTTATTTTCATTAATATATTTCATTCCATTAATATATTTTATTTCTTTAATATATTTTAGTCTGGTTGATTGGCTAGGGCTGGGTGCTAGGTTGGACTGGGTGATCTTGAAGATCTCTTCCAACCTGCTTGATTCTATGATTCTATTTAATTTTATTTCATTAATATATTTTATTTCATTAACCTGTTTTATTTGATTTCATTACTATGTTTTATTTCATTAATATATTTTAGTCTGGCTGATTGGCTAGGGCTGGGTGATAGGTTGGACTGGGTGATCTTGGAGGTCTCTTCCAACCTGCTTGATTCTGTGATTCTATTTTATTTTATTTCATTAATGTATTTTATTTGATTAATGTATTTTATTTCATCAATACATTTTATTTCATTAATATATTTTATTTCATTTATATATTTTATTTCCTTAATATATTTTGGTCTGGTTGATTGGCTAGGGCTGGGTGATAGGTTGGACTGTGTGATCTTGAAGATCTCTTCCAACCTGCTTGATTCTATGAGCCTATTTTATTTTATTTCATTAATATATTTTATTTATTTTCATTAATATATTTTATTTCTTTAATACATTTTATTTCTTTAATATATTTTGGTCTGGTTGATTGGGTAGGGCTGGGTGCTAGGTTGGACTGGAAGAGCTTGGAGATATCTTCCAACCTCCTTGATCCTATGGTTCTATGATTCTATTTTATTTTATTTCATTACTATATTTCATTTCATTAACCTGGTTTATTTTATTGCATTAATACATTTTATTTCATTAATATATTTTAGTCTGGTTGATTGGCTAGAGCTGAGTGATAGGTTGGACTGAGTGATCTTGGAGGTGTCTTCCAACCTGCTTGATTCAATGAGTCTATGATTCTATTTTATTTTATTTTATTAATATTTTATTTCATTAACACATGTAGTTTTATTCCATTAATATATTTTATTTTATTTCATTAATATATTTTTATTTATTTCATTGATATATTTTATTTCATTAATACATTTTGGTCTAGTGGATTCTAGATGATTCTGTGATTCTGTTTTATTTTATTTCATTAATATATTTTATTTCATTGATGTATTTTATTTCATTTCATCAATATAATTTATTTACTTTATATATTTTATTCGATTTCATTAATATATTATATTTAATTAATATGTTTTATTTCATTAATATATTTTGGTCTAGTTGATTGGGTAGGGCTGGGTGATAGGTTGGACTGGATGAGCTTGGAGGTCTCTTCCATCCTGCTTTATTCTATGGTTCTATGATTCTATGATTCTGTGATTCTATGATTCTATTTTATTTTATTTCATTAATATATTTAATTTAATTTCATTAATACATTGTATTTCATTAATATATTTAATAGTAGTTCATTAATACATTTTATTGTATTTCATTAATATATTTAATTGTATTTCACTAATACATTTTATTTCATTAATATATTTAATTGTAGTGCATGAATACATTTCATTTCATTAATGTATTTTATTTTATTTTAGTAATATAGTTAATAATATTTCCTTAATGCATTTTATTTCATTAATATATTTAATAGTAGTTCATTAATACTTTAAAATAAATTACATTAATATATTTAATTGTGTTTCATTAATAATTTTTATTTTATTTCATTAATATATTTAATAATAATTCATTAATACATTTTATTTCATTACTATATTTAATAGTAGTTCATTAATACATTTTATTTTATTTCATTAATATATTTAATTGTATTTCATTAATACATTTAATTTCATTAATGCATTTTATTTTATTTTAGTAATATAGTTAATAGTATTTCCTTAATACATTTAATTTCATTACTATATTTAATTGTAGTTCATTAGTACATTTTATTTTATTTCATTAATATAATTGTATTTCATTAATACATTTTATTTTATTTCATTAATATATTTAATAGTAGTTCATTAATACATTTTATTGTATTTCATTAATATATGTAATAGTAGTTCATTAATACATTTTATTTCATTAATATATTTAATAGTAGTTCATTAATACATTTTATTGTATTTCATTAATATATGTAATAGTAGTTCATTAATACATTTTATTTCATTAATATATTTAATAGTAGTTCATTAATACATTTTATTTTAGTAATATAGTTAATAGTATTTCCTTAATAAATTTTCTTTTATTTCATTAATATATTTCATTTTATTTTATTTCATCAAGTCAGTGATGCTCAAAACCAAACCAAACATAAAAAACCAAACCCAAAACCCCAACAAAAATCATGCAAGTGGCCAAGGTCTGACCAGAGAGATTGAGGAATTTCAGTCTGACCTCAGAACCCCACAGCCAGAGGTGATTTTTTTCCTGCACTGATTTATTCATTGCAGCTCTCTTATTGTGTGCTGGAACTGGGAAGAGGAAGGGATTTGCTTTTCAGTTCAGGACTAGATGAGAGCTGCAGAGAAGAAAGGAGGTAGAAATTTCCTACTGTGAGCCCAGAAATGAAGGAAGCAGCCTGCAGGAGAGCAGGGAGCTGGTGCAGCTGAGAGAAGGGAGGTGCACATCATGTCAGAAGGGCTGTATGGAATCTGTTCAATCATTGCTGAAGGGCATTTCACATCCCAGGAGAAGTTTTATCTTAAACAAAAGCTTTTATTTAGGTATGGCCTTAAAAGATGATTATTTTTCCACCCCACCCCCCAAAAAAAACCCCAACAAACTCTTCCAGAGAAATTCATAGAATCATAAAATCACCCAGGTTGGAAAGGACTTGTAAAGGCCATTCAGACCAACCAGTAGGGGTTGGGAGGTGATCTGCTGGAGAGCAGCCCTGTGGAGAGGGACCTGGGAGTGTTGGGGGAGAACATCCATGGGCAGCAATGTGCCCTGGTGGCCAAGAGGGTCAATGGGGTCCTGAGGGGCATCAAGCAGAGTGTGTCCAGTAGATCCAGGGAGGTTCTCCTCTCCCTCTACTCTGCCCTGCTGACATCTCATCTTGAGTACTGTGCTCAGTTTTGGGCTCCCCAGTTGAAGAGGGACAGGGATCTGCTGGAGAGAGTCCAGCGGAGGGTTATGAGGGTGATGGGGGACTGAGCACTGCCTGGTGAGGAGAGGCTGAGGGACCTGGGGCTGCTTAGTCTGCAGAAGAGAAGACTGAGAGGGGATCTAAGAAGTGTTTATAAATCTCTGAGGGCTGGGGGTCAGGAGGGGGGGGACAGGCTCTGCTCACTGCTGCCTGGGATAGGACAAGGAGCAATGGATGGAAGCTGCAGCNGGGTCCCTTCCAACCCCTGACATCCTGTGAGCCTGTGAACCTCCCTGCACTCAGCAGGGACATTCTCCACTAGATAAAGTTGTCCAGAGCCTCATTGAGGCTCACCTTGAGTATCTCCTGGGATGGGGCCTCAACCACCTCCCCGTTCCAGCTGTTTTTATGTGTAACCATAAAGTCACCTTAGACATCATTTTGGACTCCAGCTGTGCCTCCTGAGCTAAGGTCCATGCCAGGTCTTACCTGCTGCTTCTCCTTCCCTGACATTGTGCTAGAGACTCATAGAATCATAGACTGATTTGGGTTGGAAGGGACTTTAAAGCTCATCCAGTTCCACCCTCCTGCAATGGCCAGGGAGACCTCTCACCACCCAGGCTGCTCAAGGACTTCCTCCATGGAAGAGGTGTCCATGACCTCCCTGGGCAACCTGTGCCAGTGTCTCCCCACCCCCCACTGGAAAGAATTCCTTCCTCATCTCCAGTCTCAATCTGCCCTATCTTGTCCTATCACCACAAGCCCTTGCAGGAAGTCCCTTCCCAGCTTTCTTGTAGGTCCCTTTTCAGAAGGTGTTTAAGGTCAGGTTGGATGATCTACAGGACTTGGAAAGCCCTCCAAGGATGGAGACAAGAGGCAATGGATTTAAACTGGCAGAGAGGAGATTGCAAGTGGATGTTAGGAGGAAGTTGTTTGCAGTGAGGGTGGTGAGACACTGGCACAGGTTGCCCAGGGAGGTTGTGGCTGCTCCCTGCCTGGAGGTGTTCAAGGCCAGGTTGGATGAGGCCTTGAGTGAGCTGTGCTAGTGGGAGGTGTCCCTGCCTATGGCACAGGGGGTTGGAACTGGCTGAGCTTTGAGGTCCCTTCCAACCTAAACCATTCTATAGGAAGGTTTGGGTTGGAAGTGACCTTGAAGATTCTCTCATTCCTGTCCCCATGCCATGAGCAGGGACCCAGGTTGTTTAAGGCATCATCCAACCTGGTTTAGATCACCTCTAGGGAGAAGAGAAGGCTTTGAGGAGACCTTAGAGCAGCCTTCCAATATCTGAAAGGGGCCTACAGGAAGGCTGGGGAGGGACTATTGAGAAGGTCTTGCAATGACAGGACAAGGGGCAATGGGTTTGAAGTGTCAGAGGGGAGATTGAAAGTGGATGTTAGGAGGAAGTTGTTTGCAGTGAGGGTGGTGAGACACTGGCACAGGTTGCCCAGGGAGGTTGTGGCTGCTCCCTGCCTGGAGGTGTTCAAGGCCAGGTTGGATGAGGCCTTGAGTGAGCTGTGCTAGTGGGAGGTGTCCCTGCCTATGGCACAGGGGGTTGGAACTGGCTGATCCTTGAGGTTCCTTCCAACCTTCCCATACTATGATTCTATGACTCTATAACACTCCTGGGGAAGCTGTTGCATGATTCCAGCACCCTGCAGAGTTTCCTCTGCCTTTCAAAAGGTTGGAAGAACGCAGATATTAGTACCCAGCTTGGCAGAATCAGATAATAGTTGAACTCAATAATCTTCAAGGTCTTTTTGCCCAGCTGGAAGGATCCTGTGCTGCAGGTGTGCTGTGACTGCTGTGTCATCAGAGCTGCAGAGTGGCTCTAAGAGTGGTGGTGGAGGGGGAAAGAGCAATGATGTAAATATAGTGTCAGAGTGGAGAGAATCACAGTTGGCCCATCACTGAGAACCACTGCATAAACCAGGGCACCTCAGCCAGCTGCTGCAGCACAGCTGTGTGTATAAATGTTGTGTGCTGCTTGCTTGGCACTATAAATCTGCTTCAGGTTGCTTCTTACCAACATAAATTTCCCCACTGCTGGATCTTTGCCATCTAGCAGCAGAGTTAACAGCTCTGGAAGTCAGCATCTTATTTGGGTCAGAAATGAGGAATGCAGAGTGGATTATTTGCACTGATTTAATTTCCTTATTTACATATCTGTGACCTATTTTCCTGAACAGATGTGGGAGCAGCCTCCATATGGGCAGGAGATTTTTTTTTTTTTTTTTTTTTGCATGGAAACCTCTTGTGATGTGTTTTTGGCTTGCTGCAAGACAGAAACCCTTCCAAAACTAACCAAAGTATAACCTGCTCTTTCACGATGCTCCCTTCCATTCTGCCTCTTTCAGTTTGCTGTAGTTTCCCACTGCTCAAGACCCTCAGATCTGCTATGAGGACAGGCTGAGAGAGTTGGGGCTCTGCAGCCTGCAGAAGGCTTCCAGAAGACCTTAGAGTAGCCTTCCAGCATCTGAAAGGGGCTATAGGAAGGCTGGGGAGTGACTATTGACAGGGGCTTGTAATGACAGAACAAAGGGCAATGGGTTTGAAGTGTCAGAGGGGAGACTGAAAGTGGATGTTAGGAGGAAGTTGTTTGCAGTGAGGGTGGTGAGACACTGGCACAGGTTGAGGGCGATGAGACACTGGCACAAGTTGCCCAGGGAGGTTGAGGATGACAGAAGCACAGAATATGATCTTTGATTACATTCTGTGCTTCTGTCATCCCCAGCCTCCCTGGAGGTGTTGAAGGCCAGGTTGGAGGAGGCCTTGAGTGAGCTGTGCTAGTGGGAGGTGTCCCTGCCTATGGCAGGGGTTGGAACTGGCTGAGCTTTGAGGTCCTTTCCAACCTTCCCATTCTATGATTCTGTGATTTGAGAATAAAGATGAACCTCCTCCTGACTGTTCATATAACAACTCTAAGTTGTTTGCTCAGATGGGAATGGTCCTCAGCAATCATCTGCTCCAGCCTCCCCACCATGCCCAGGGATGCCTCTCAACTAGACTCAGATGTTCAAGGGTTCATCCAAGCTGGCCTTGAACACCTCAAAGCATGAGGCAGCCACAGCCTCCCTGTGCAGCCTGTGCCAGGCTCTTACCACCCTCACACTCAGCAACTTCTTCCTCAGCTCCACTCTAACTCTGCTCTGCCTCAGCTCCAAACCATTGCCCCCTGGCCTGGCTCAGACCCCCTCAGCACAAGTACCTCTGCAGCCTTCCTGCAGGATGCCTTCAGGCACTGGCAGGCAGCTCTGAGGTCCCCCTGGAGCCTTCTCCTCTGCAGGCTGCACCCCCTCAGCTCTCTCAGCCTGTGCTCACAGCTCTGTGAAGGTGTAGAATTAAAAAGGAAATTGTTTCTTGTAGAGCACCAAAGGTTGGAAGGGACCTTACTGTACATTGTCTGTGACATTGACTCTGTGGTGAATCATCTCAGATAGCTGAGGTATGCTGGAGGGTATCAGATCTTTCCAGGTCACCCTTGCTCTGAAGATAACTCTTTTAAGGTTAATTGGAGAGATAAAGAATATTGTTAGACACGTGGGGGCAGGATCAGAGTGTCCATTCTGAAGAGGTGAGTGGCCTTTGTATAGCCTGAAAGGGCTCTGAAGCTTTAGAAGGGGTGGGGAAGAAAATGAGAGGGTACAGGATGTGCTGATAGACATCCACACCAACAGGGATGCTTAAGGTTTTGTGCCTCACCATTAGCCATTTTCACAACAGAACACTTTCCAGCTCCTCCTGAAAAATCCTTTGTTCAGCTGTGCCTGCAGCCCTGGCAGAAGGCTGGTAGAGCTCAAACATCTGTGGGGGCTGCCCCAGGGCAGAGGAGCAGACCTGCAGAGTGCTTTCTGCTGGAGAGAAACAAAACTTTGCGCTTGAATATCATCAAACAGGATTTTACCACACAGGCTTTACACGGAGGCCACCTGTGCAATCCAATAACAGCTTCTGAAAATCTCTTTGATTGGAGACAAGCAACAATTTTCTGTGCTGGAAGAGTGGTCAGGGATCGGCACAGGCTGCCCAGGGGGGTGGTGGAGTCCTCACCCATGGAGGGCTTCAGGAAAGCTGTGGCTGTGTGTGTTGGTTTGAGGCTAATTAGAATATCTTAATAGAGAAAATTACACTCTAGGCTGTGAAAGGAAAACATCATGATGTCTACTTCACTCATACGCTTGCTGGAGAATTGTTTGGGAACACTAACCAAAACAATTGATAAGTCAGTCTCTCTCTCTGGCTCTTGCTGGAGCAGGAGCTGCTGGTGGGATCTAGCAGCTTCTGGGCTCTGGCTCCTCTGCTGATTAATCCTCACTAACCACTTTTCTTCTAACCCTCCTGGCTGATCCTCCTAATTTACCTTACACATAAGGCAAACCTTGGGGAAAGGTACAGGGGTGGGGAGAAGGTGGAAGGGTGGTTGGGAGCCCCTCCTGGGGTCTCTGATTTCTGGGAGGGGAGTTGTGTTGTTGTATTACCTTTTACTTGTATATTTCTGTAAATATTGTGTATATAGTGTAAATATCTGCTGTACATTGTGCAAAGCTGTAAATAGAGCTTCATCATTTAACTTCCAGCCAACTGAGTGCTAGTCTGGGGCATTTTACAAAGTGTGGGGGGTGGGGGAACTCCCAAACCTTCACACTGTGGCACTGGGGCACATGGGTTAATGGCCATGGTGGTGTTAGGTGGATGGTTGCACTGGGTGACCTTAGAGGGCTTTTACAGCCAGAACACTTCTGTGATTCTGATTTTCAGGTCTAGCCTTAAGATCCAAGCTCCTTNAACGCAAGAGAACTAAGGTCGTGTCATCCTTTTATATTTAATTCTTTTTTTTTTTTTTTTTTTTTTTAAATCTTTTTCTCTAGAAGAAAATGTTCTCTGTGTACTGCTGTGGCACACCTTACCTCCATCTGCAACTGCCTTTGCTGCCTTCCCTGCTCTCTTCCAGCCATGAGTCTATGTTGGAACTGGCTGAGCTTTGAGTGCTCTCTTCTGGGCATGAATCTCTGCTCTCTTCCGAGCACAAAATCTCTGCTCTCTTCCAGCCAGGAGTGTCTGCTCTCTTCCAGCCAGGAGTGCCTGCTCTCTTCTGGGTATGAGTCTCTGCTCTTTTCCATCTATGAGTCCCTGTTCTCTTCTGGCATGAACATCTGCTCTCTTCTGGGCATGAATCTCTGTTCTCTTCCAGCCATGAGTCCCTTCTCTCTTCTGAGCATGAATCCTTGCTCTCTTTTGGGCATGAATCTCTGCTCTCTTCCAGCCATGAGTCCCTGCTCTCTTCTGAGCATGAATCTCTGCTCTCTTCCAGCCATGAGTCCCTGCTCTCTTCTGAGCATGAATCTCTGCTCTCTTCCAGCCATGAGTCCCTGCTCTCTTCTGAGCATGAATCTCTGCTCTCTTCCAGCCATGAGTCCCTGCTCTCTTCTGAGCATGAATCTCTGCTCTCTTCCAGCCATGAGTCCCTGCTCTCTTCTGAGCATGAATCTCTGCTCTCTTCCAGCCATGAGTCCCTGCTCTCTTCTGAGCATGAATCTCTGCTCTCTTCCAGCCATGAGTCCCTGCTCTCTTCTGAGCATGAATCTCTGCTCTCTTCCAGCCATGAGTCCCTGCTCTCTTCTGAGCATGAATCTCTGCTCTCTTCCAGCCATGAGTCCCTGCTCTCTTCTGAGCATGAATCTCTGCTCTCTTCCAGCCATGAGTCCCTGCTCTCTTCTGAGCATGAATCTCTGCTCTCTTCCAGCCATGAGTCCCTGCTCTCTTCTGAGCATGAATCTCTGCTCTCTTCCAGCCATGAGTCCCTGCTCTCTTCTGAGCATGAATCTCTGCTCTCTTCCAGCCATGAGTCCCTGCTCTCTTCTGAGCATGAATCTCTGCTCTCTTCCAGCCATGAGTCCCTGCTCTCTTCTGAGCATGAATCTCTGCTCTCTTCCAGCCATGAGTCCCTGCTCTCTTCTGAGCATGAATCTCTGCTCTCTTCCAGCCATGAGTCCCTGCTCTCTTCTGAGCATGAATCTCTGCTCTCTTCCAGCCATGAGTCCCTGCTCTCTTCTGAGCATGAATCTCTGCTCTCTTCCAGCCATGAGTCCCTGCTCTCTTCTGAGCATGAATCTCTGCTCTCTTCCAGCCATGAGTCCCTGCTCTCTTCTGAGCATGAATCTCTGCTCTCTTCCAGCCATGAGTCCCTGCTCTCTTCTGAGCATGAATCTCTGCTCTCTTCCAGCCATGAGTCCCTGCTCTCTTCTGAGCATGAATCTCTGCTCTCTTCCAGCCATGAGTCCCTGCTCTCTTCTGAGCATGAATCTCTGCTCTCTTCCAGCCATGAGTCCCTGCTCTCTTCTGAGCATGAATCTCTGCTCTCTTCCAGCCATGAGTCCCTTCTCTCTTCTGAGCATGAATCCTTGCTCTCTTTTGGGCATGAATCTCTGCTCTCTTCCAGCCATGAATCCCTGCTCTCTTTTGCCTCCAGAACAACCCAGCAGCCAATCCTTTGTGCCTCCTACCAAGAAAAGGCCCTTAGGCTCCTTCTCAGAAGCTCTCACAGAGCTCAGAGTTGAGGTTGTACAAAGATAATTTTTCTGATGACTGTTTGCAAAAAAGCTGTTTCTCTGTCAGAAAACAAGAGAAGAAAAAAGGCAAAAAGAAAAAGAAAAAAGAAATAGAAAGAGAAAAAGAAAAAAAGAAGGAAGAAAAAAAGACAAAAAGAATGAAAAAGATAAAAAGAGAAAAAAAGAAAAGAAAAAAAGCAGAAAAAAGAAAAAAAGAAAAAAGAAAGGAAAAGAAAAGGTAAAGGAAGAAAAAGGAAAAAAGAAAGAAGAAAAAAGACAAAAAGAAAGAAAAAGAAAAAAAGAAGGAAAAGGATAAAAAGAAGGAAAAAAGAAAGAAAAAAAGACAAAAAGAAAAAAAAGAATAGAAAAAATATAAAAAAGAAAAAGAAAAATAAAGGGAGAAAAAAAGAAGGAAAAAGAAAAACAAAAAAGGAAAAATAATGAAGAAAAAAGAAGGAAAAAGAAAAAAAGAAAAAAGAATGAAGAAAAAAGACAAAAAAGAAAAAATAAAGGGAGAAAAAAGAAAAAGGAAAAAGAAAAAAGGAAAAAAGAATGAAGAAAAAAGACAAAAAAGAAAAAATAAAGGGAGAAAAAAGAAAAAGGAAAAAGAAAAAAGGAAAAATAATGAAGGAAAAAATAAGGAAAAAGAAAAAGTAAAAGAAAAAAGAATGAAGAAAAAAGACAAAAAGAAAGAAGAAGAAAAAATAAAGGAAGAAAAAAAGGAAAAGGAAGAAATAAGACAAAAAGAATAAAAGGAAGAAAAGAGAAAAAAAGAATAAAAGGACAAAAAAAGAAAAAATAAAAGGAAGAAAAAAGAAGAAAAGAAAAAAGAACAGAAGGAAGAAAAAAGAAAAGGAAGAAAAAAGAAAAAAGAAAAGGAAGAAAAAAGAAAAAAGAATAAAAGGAAGAAAAAAGAAAGAGTAAAAGGAAGAAAAAAGAAAAAAGAATAAAAGGAAGAAAAAAGAAAAAAGAATAAAAGGAAGAAAAAAGAAAAAAGAAGAAAAGGAAGAAAAAAGAAAAAAGAAAAAAGAGGAACAAATGAAAAATAAAAGAAAAAACATAAAAAGGAAAAAAAGAAAAAATTGATAAAAAATACAAAAGAGAAAATGAAAAAAAAGAGAGAAAAAAGGAAAAAGGAAAAAGAAAAAAAATGAAGAAAAAAGAAGAAAAAATAAAAAGCAAAAGAATAAATAATTTAGAAAAAAGACCAAAAGAAAAAGTAAAAACATAAAAGAAAAAAAAAGAAGCAAAAAGAAAAAAGATTGAAGGAAAAAGAAAAAAGATTGAAGGAAAAAGAAAAAATAATGAAGCAAAAAGAAAAAAGAATGAAGCAAAAAGAAAAAAGAATGAAGCAAAAAGAAAAAGAGTGAAGAAAAAAGACCAAAAGAAAGAAGAAGAAAAAATGTGGGAAAAAAAATTAAGAAAAAAGAAGGGGAAAAAAAAAATCTGCTTTGTAGGAAGAGCTGTGCGAGCAAGTTCGAGTTGGGAAGGACATGAGCTTTGGCAGCAATCAGCGAGGCTGTGGCACCCCTCGCTGGCCAAGCCTCTGGCATTTCGCTGCTCTCCGCAAGGGTGTTTGTGCTGCCTGCATTCCATATCCCCACTGCGACTGCAGCGAGGCTGAGAGCGAGCAGCAGTTCGAATGTAAATGCCATGGGCTGAGCTGTAATATTAAATGCTCCCCACGGTGCTGCCATTACCCTTTCCAGAACCTGTCGATGCGTTTTTGGCAAGCACAATATTAAAAATTTGCTTAGCACGAGGAAAAAAAAAAATAGAAAAAAAAAAAGAAAGAAAGAAAAAATTCCCCTTAGCAGAAGCTGACAGACAGTAAGGTCAATAAAGTTTTAATCAAGGAAGGAGAAAATACTTTTCCTTGCAGATGGGAACCACAGAACAATGCCTGCATGAAATATTTATCATCTGCTGTAGAATCTTAAAGTCTGCAGCAGGAGTAAAGGTTGGTGATGATTTCTAAAGTAAAATGTGTTCATCCTTAGCTGTTTCTGAGGATTAAATTGCTCTGAAATAAAAGCCAGGCTTGGAAGTTTAGGAGAGAGGATTGGACTGTACACCAAGTTTGTTACAGGACTTGGATATTGAGGAGACCTTAGTGTGGCCTTCCAGTACCTTCCACTGCCTGTGGGAAGGACTTGGGCTGGAGAAGCTACTGGAGGACTCATTCCCGTGGAAGGGACTCCATGGGAGTTTGCTGAGGTGCTGGAAGGTGCCCAGAGAAGGGCAGCAAGGCTGGGGAGGGGCCTGGAGCACAGCCCTGTGAGGAGAGGCTGAGGGAGCTGGGGGTGTGCAGCCTGCAGAAGAGGAGGCTCAGGGCAGAGCTCATTGCTCTCTGCAGCTCCCTGAAGGGAGGTTGTAGCCAGCTGGGGTTGGGCTCTGCTGCCAGGGAACCAGGGACAGAACAAGAGGACACAGCCTCAAGCTGTGCCAGGGCAGGTTCAGGCTGGATGTTAGGAGGAAGTCGTTGGCAGAGAGTGATTGGCATTGGAATGGGCTGCCCAGGGAGGTGGTGGAGTCCTCATCCCTGGAGGTGTTTAAGAGAAGCCTGGATGAGGTGTCCCTGCCCACGGCAGGGGAGTTGGAACTGGATGATCCTTGTAGTCCCTTCTAACCCTGACTGATTCTATGATTCTTTCATTCTATGATTCTATTATTCTGTGACTCTGTGATTCTGTGATTCTATGATTCCATGATTCTATTCCAAGCAGAGTAAGTGAAAACCTGCCCAGACCAAGCCAAGTGAAGCTGTGGTTGTGTTCTGAGCCTGCAGAGAAGCCCAACTGGAAACAAATCACCCAGCAAACTGTCCAGAGGAGCTTGGTCACTTTCAGAGAGTTGATACTCAAGCAAAGCCTCCACGCATTCCACACTCATTTCTGTTACCATTTGAACACTTGCTAATTAACAATTAATGCAGCCATTAATTAGCACCTACAGCAAGCTCCTGAGCTGTCACACTGAGAGTTTGCAAGCGCTGGGAAGATGATTTGTGGCTTTGGGTTCATTACAAACTCTGAATAATTCATCTTGTTTTCGAGAGACTGCTGCTTTGCACAGGGAAACTGAAGTTCCAGGTGTGTGAGGAGCTGAGGTGTCAGCTGCACTGGCAGACTTCACACTCACAATGCACTGCCTCAGCCCTGTGCTGGGAAAGGTGACTGAAATATTCCATCAGCCCTAGCAGGTCCACAGGGTGCATCACGTTGGAAGGTACCCACCAAGGGCATCTTGGCAAACCCCCCTGCAGGCACAGGGACACCTCCAGCTAGAGCAGGCTGCACAGGGACACAGCAAGGCTGAGCTTGGATGGTTGCAGGGATGGGGCCTCAACCTTAGAGTAGCCTTGCAGGATCTGAAGGGGACTCCAGGAAGGTTGGGGAGGGACTATTGACAAGGTCTGGGAATGGCAGGACAAGGGGAATGGGTTTGAAGTGTCAGAGGGGAGACTGAAAGTGGATGTTAGGAGGAAGTTGTTTGCAGTGAGGGTGGTGAGACACTGGCACAGGTTGCCCAGGGAGGTTGTGGCTGCTCCCTCCCTGGAGGTGTTGAAGGCCAGGTTGGAGGAGGCCTTGAGTGCCCTGTGCTAGTGGGAGGTGTCCCTGTCTATGGCAGGGGGTTGGAACTGGATGATCCTTGAGGTCCCTTCCAACCTTACCATTCCATGACTCCACCACCTCCCTGGGCAGCTCATTCCAGTCCCTGACCACTCTCTCCACGAATTTTTTTTCCCAGTGTCCAATCTAACCCTCCCTAGCCTCAGCTTGAGGCCATTCCCCCTTGTTCTGTCTCCAGTTCCCTGTGAGCAGAGCCCAGCAGCAGCCTCTCCACAATGTCCCTTCAGGTAGCTGTAGACAGCAATGAGGTCTGCCCTCAGCCTCCTCTTCCTCACACTACCCATCCCCAGCTCCCTCAGTCACTTCTCATAAGCTTTATTCTGCAGGGAGTGAGAGGAATATGGACACAAATGGAGAGGAAATGCATGTTGAGGCATCAGCTCCTCAACCATGGAACAATGAATTGTGGGTTTTCTCCACTCTGATTCCAGCTTTTTTGGGGTTTACTGAGTTGTGTTTTTCTTCTTTTCTTTCCCCACTGAAGTATCACAGTCTCACGGTATCACAGTGTCACGGTGTCGCAGTGTCGCGGTGTCGCGGTCTCACGGTGTCACAGTAGCACGGTGTCACAGTGGCACAGTCTCACAGTGTCACAGTGTCACAGTAGCACGGTGTCACAGCAGCACAGTGTCACAGTATCAGTGTCACAGTAGCACAGTAGCACAGTGTCACAGTGTCACATTAGCACAGTGTCACAGTAGCACAGTGTCACAGTAGCACAGTGTCACAGTGTCAGTGTCACAGTAGCACAGTGTTACAGTAGCACAGTGTCACAGTAGCACAGTGTCACAGTCTCAGTCTCACAGTAGCGCAGTCTCACAGTGTCACAGTAGCACAGTCTCACAGTGTCACAGTCTCACAGTATCACCAGGGTTGGAAGAGACCTCAAAGCTCATCAAGTCCAACCCATTCCCACAACCCTCCAGACCAGACCATGGCACCAAGTGCCACGTCCAAACCTGCCTTGAACACCTCCAGGGACGCTGACTCCACCACCTCCCTGGGCAGCCCATTCCAGCAGTCAATGACTCTCTCAGGCAACAACTTTCTCCTCACCTCCAGCCTAAACTTCCCCTGGCACAGCTTGAGAGTTTGAGTGTTACCCACAGTGAGTTTTCTGCTCCCTGAAACTTTTCAACTGGTCAGACTCAGCAGCTTGCCTCAGTGTTCAGTGAAGGGAAAGGATCTGACAGGTGTGGGTATGAAATGAACAGTGGCTTTGCTCCTAAAAACGTGTCAAATTAAAGCAGGTGGGGGTGAGCAAAACAGCTCCAAGATGTCAACGTTTGCAGGCTTTGATTTATTTTTAATGAAGCAGTGCACTTTAGGTAGCCTGGAGATGTGCTCATCCACAGCCCAGGTCTCACCACGTGCTGTGTTCTTCAGCTACTCCTCCTAAGCTGGGTGCAAGGTGGGATCATGACCTAGGACTCCTGTAAATAGCAATTAGCTCTCAGGAAGAAGAATGATTAAAGTGTAGCTGAATGTCAGCAAACTGCTCACTCCTCTCTCTTCCTCCATTCTGTCACTTACTGATACCTCTTAACCACGCAGCCTCCCAAAGTCCTGGTGCCAGCTCTCTTCATGATTTATTTATGCATGGAGGTGTTGATTTAGGAGAGGTCACACAAGGGGAATGGAGAAAAAACCCCAAAAAAGAACAGAAAAGAATAGAATAGAAAAGAATAGAATAGAAAAGAATAGAATAGAAAAGAATAGAATAGAAAAGAATAGAATAGAAAAGAATAGAATAGAAAAGAATAGAATAGAAAAGAATAGAATAGAAAAGAATAGAATAGAAAAGAATAGAATAGAAAAGAATAGAATATGTGAGTAAATGATGTTGTGACTAAGAAAAGCAGGTTCCAATTAAAATAACAACAACAATAATAATAGTAATAATACTATCACCAATAACAATAACTTTATATAAAAATAGCTTTTCTTCCTTCTCCTCCTCCTCCTCCTTTCTTCTTCTTCTTCTCGTCCTTCTTCTTCTCCTTCTCACTTCCCCTTTCCTCCTTCTTCTCCCTCTCCTTCTCCTTCTCTTCTTCTTCTCCTCCCTTCCCCTTTCCTTCTTCTCCTTCTCCCTTCCCTCCTTCTCTTCCTCTTCTCCTTCTCCCTTCCCCTTCCCTCCTTCTCCCTTTCCTCCTTCTCCCTTTCCTCCTTCTCCCTTTCCTCCTTCTCCCTTTCCTCCTTCTCCCTTTCCTCCTTCTCCCTTTCCTCCTTCTCCCTTTCCTCCTTCTCCCTTTCCTCCTTCTCCCTTTCCTCCTTCTCCTTCTCCCTCTCCTTTTCCTTTTCTCCTTCTCCTTCTCCTCCTTTTCCTTCACCTTCTCCTTCTCCTTTTCTTTTTCTCCTTCTCCTCCTTTTCCTTCACCTTCTCCTCCTTCTCCTTCCCCTTCTCCTTCCTCTTCTTCCTCCTTCTCTTCCTCTTCCTCATCTACAGTCTCACTCTGCCCTCCTAAAGCTTCAATCCATTCCCTCACTTCCTGTCCTTGTCAAAATTCCCTTCCAGGGTTTCCTGTAGGGTCCTTTCAGGTACTGGAAGGGTGCTCTCAGGTCTCCTGGGAGCCTTCTCTTCTCCAGGCTTAACAGCTCCAATCCTTTCAGCCTGGCCCCACAGGGAAGTCTCTTCAGCACTCTGATCATCTTTGTGACCCTCCTCTCCCTCCTAGGTTAGTTGTGTTTGCTATGATTTTTTTTTATTTTTTTTTTAATTTAAGGTCTAGAACCATTCCAAAGTTCTGCAAGGAATAATCGGAGACAGAACAAGGGGGAATGGCCTCAAGCTGAGCCTGGGGAGGGTTAGATTGGACATTGGGAAAAAGATTTTCCTGGAGAGAGTGGTCAGGGACTGGAATGAGCTGCCCAGGGAGGGGCTGGAGTCACTCACCTATATTTAAGGATGCCAACCTGGATGTTTCTGTGACTGTGATGTTCAGTTCTGAAGGAGATTCATCAACTAAAAATCCTGCAGCAGAAAAGGCAAAGCCAAGACTCTGTTCCTAAAATAAAAAGCCAAAAAAACAAACTGCCCAGGGAGGTGCTGGAGTCACCCAGCCTGGGGGTGTTTAAAGGTGGTTTGGAGGTGGTGCTGAGGGAGATGGTTTCAGATGAATCTTGTAGAGTAGGGCTCTAGGTTGGGCTTGGTGCTCCTGAGGGGCTTTGCCAGCCTGCATGTGGCTGTGGTGCTGTGAACACAAAATGAGGAAAAGGTCCAGAGAGATTTACCTGGGAGCTGTGGTTGACTCAGGATCCCATTTGCTAAGGCTAATGACCTTTGATTAACAACACAATTTGCCTGGCAGCCAGCTCTGCTCAGCATGAATATTCAGTCTGTACCACAACATCAGTGAGCAATTAATATTGTCTCAGACACAAGAGTGCAGAGGAGGGGGATGCAGCAGGACACCAATGCTGTAGTGTGGGTGAGTAAAAATAAAATAAAAAAAAAAAATACTTGGATGAATTCTGAGAATGAATTAGTGCCAAACTGGAGCAGGGGCACAAAAAAATAAGACAAGAGAAGCATGTATGTGACTTCCTGGCTTCCACAGTTTGTCACATGCAGGTTTGTGTGTGGTGAAGCCACAGGTAAAAGATCATAGAATCATAGAATCATAGAATGGTAAGGTTGGAAGGGACCTCAAGGATCATCTACTTCCAACCCCCTGCCATAGGCAGGGACACCTCCCACTAGCACAGGTCACTCAAGGCCTCATCCAATCTTGCCTTGAACACATCCAGGGAGGGAGCATCCACAACCTCCCTGGGCAACCTGTGCCAGTGTCTCACCACCATCACTGTAAAGAACTTCCTCCTAACATCCAGTCTAAATCTCCCCTCTGCCAGTTTAAGCCCATTGCCCCTTGTCCTGTCATTGCAGGACCTTGTAAATAATCCTTCCCCAGCCTTCCTGTAGGCCCCCTTCAGATACTGGAAGGCTACTATCAGGTCCCCTCGAAGCCTTCTCTTCTCCAGGCTGCAGAGCCTCAACTCTCTCAGCCTGTCCTCATAGCAGAGCTGCT
>VWZE01014625.1:0-19145 GCA_013396675.1 Eubucco bourcierii | reverse complement strand
TAGTGGGAGGTGTCCCTGCCTATGGCAGGGGGTTGGAACTAGATGATCCTTGAGGTCCCTTCCAACCTTACCATTCTGTGATTCTATGAAAGCAGCCTTCCAGTGCCTGAAGAGGGTTGCAACAAAGATAGAATCACAGAATGGTTTAGATTGGAAGGGACCTCAGAGATCATCTAATCCATCCAGGATGGGAAGGGACATTTCCAAGGGTTTGGAGTCATAGGATGAGAGGGAATGGACTGAAGCTCAAGGAGGGCAGATTAAGACTGGAGGTGAGGAAGAAGTTTGCAGTGAGGGTGGTGAGACACTGGCACAGGCTGCCCAGGGAGGGTGTGGANTGCACAGGCTGCCCAGGGAGGTTGTGGAGCACAGAAGCACAGAATGTGATCAAAGATTGCTTCTGTGCTCCACAACCTCCCTGGAGGTGCTCAATGCCAGGTTGGATGAAGCTCTAAGCAACCTGTGCTGGTGGGAGGTGTCCCTGCCCATGGCAAGGAGCTTGAAACTGAATGACCTTCAAAGTCCTTTCCAACCTAAACCATTCTATGTGTACAAGGATGCTGAAGGGACTGCAGCACTGCTTGATGAGTCCTCAGTACAGAAGGACATGGATGTGAGGGAGCAGGTCGAGAGGAGGCCATGAAAATTATCAGGGGGCTGGAACAGCTCTGCTCTGAGGACAGGCTGGGTGAGCCAGGGGTGTTCAGCCTAGAGAAGAGAAGGCTCCAAGGAGACCTTATTGTGACCTTCCAGTACCTGAAGTGTGCTATGAGAAGGAAGCAGAGAATGTTTGCAAAGCCCTGCAGGGACAGGATAAGGGACAACAGATCCAAACTAGAGCAGAGCAGATTGAGATTGGATGTGAGGAACAAGTTCTGCACCATGGAGCTACTGGAACACTGCAACAGGTTGCATGAAGAGGTGTCTGGAGATATTCAAGGTAAGGCTCAACAGGGCCAACCTGTTCTAGTGGAGGATGTCCCTACAGAGGGGGGAATTGGACTGGATGCCCTTTGGAGGTCCCTTCCAATCTAGACCCTTCTGTGATTCTGTGATCGGGTCGTGATGCCCTCAGCCCTCTGACAGCAGTGAAGAGCTGCAGAGTTTGCAGCTGGAGTTCAATCAGCCTGGAGAAGAGAAGGTTTCGAGGGGACCTGAGAGTAGCCTTCCAGTATCTGAAGGGGGCCTACAGGAAGGCTGGGGAAGGATTATTTACAAGGTCCTGCAATGACAGGACAAGGGGCAATGGGCTTAAACTGGCAGAGGGGAGATTTAGACTGGATGTTAGGAGGAAGTTCTTTACAGTGAGGGTGGTGAGGCACTGGAACAGGTTGCCCAGGGAGGTTGTGGCTGCTCCCTGCCTGGAGGTGTTCAAGGCCAGATTGGATGAGGCCTTGAGTAACCTGTACTAGTGGGAGGTGTCCCTGCCTATGGCAGGGGGTTGGAACTGGATGATCCTTGAGGTCCCTTCCAACCTTACCATTCTATGATTCTATGAATCTCATGAGAACAACTTCCTCGTTCTTGCCACATCAGCACACTTTGGTGAGTCTGAGAGCAGGAGACAATTGGTGACCAAGCTGGAGATGAGCAGCAGGAAACCCAGGAGAAGTTTATGCAACAGCCTTTGCAAAGTTGTGTTTCCAGCTCTTTCCTCTCTGTCAGTTCTCTTGCTATCTAGCTAGCCCTAATCAGTGCAGTGATGAGTATTAATTATCCCAAGCACTGCCAAGTGAGCAAACTCTTGGTGTTGTTGAAAAGAAAGATGAAACATTAACAAAAAAACCCCAAATTTGAAAAGCAAAACTTGCCTTCCCTCCCCCCTCCAATTCCTCCAGCTCCTTTTCTACTTCTCCCATGTGCAAGTCACTAATTAGTGTGGCTCATTAATGGGACACTTGTGCTCAGCAAATCTTTCTACAACGTGCAGGGGCTTGAGAAGCTTCCACACCAGAGGAAAGATTGCAGCTCTGTTAATGTATTCTGCCTAACATATGTGGCTTCAGCTTTGAGGGCTGAGGTAAGAGAAAGCTGTGTGAAAGGGGAGGCAAAAACAAGGCATGAAGAACCTACAGGCAAAGCTGCCTCCAGAATCTTGTGCAATAGGAAGACAGAGAAAATTATAGAAACACTGAGGTTGGGAAAGATCTTTAAGACCAAGTCTGACCCTAACCTGACTGCTATGGTCATAGTATCCTAGAATCAGTCAGGGTTGGAAGGGACCACAAGGATCAGGCTGTTCCACCCCCCTGCCATGCCTAGGGACACCTCACACTAGCTCAGGCTGCCCACAGCCTCATCCAGCCTGGCCTTAAACACCTCCAGGGATGAGGCTTCCACCACCTCCCTGGGTAACTCCTTCCAGGCTCTCACCACCCTCATGCTGAAGAACTTCCTCCTCACATGCAGTCTGAATCTCCTCACCTCCAGCTTTGCTCCATTCCCCCCAGTCCTGTCACTACCTGAGAGCCTAAAAAGTCCCTCCCCAGTTTTTTTTGTAGTCCCCTTAGGTCCTGGAAGGCAAGAAGGAAGGAAAAAGAGAAAGGGAGGAAAGGAAGGAAGGAAAAAAAGAAAGGGAGGAAAGGAAGGAAGGAAAAAAAGAAAGGGAGGAAAGGAAGGAAGGAAAAAAAGAAAGGGAGGAAGGGAGGAAGGGAGGAAGGGAGGAAGGGAGGAAGGGAGGAAGGGAGGAAGGGAGGAAGGGAGGAAGGGAGGAAGGGAGGAAGGGGAGAAAAAAGAAGGAAGGAAGGAAAGAAAGAAAGAGAGAAAGAGAGAAAGAGAAAGAAAGGAAGGAAGGAAGCAGAAGAAGTTAGAAGTAAAGCAGTGGCTGGGTGGAGATGCCTTATGCATATGTAAATCATTTTAATATGATCAGAAATTTCAGCTGTATTACAAAATAAATAAATCAATAGTATAGCTGCTTACCCCATGAGCATTTTGTTGTTAATTATTCATGCATCCTCTCCCTCTTTGCTGCTTTCTGGTGGTGTGGGAAGTTGGGTGCACGTTGGATTTTTCTTGCACTCAGAATAGCTTTCTGGATTCTTCTGGCATGTATTATGCATTAGCTGAGAATGCAGCTCCTGTGGCTAGGCCTGCTCTCTTAAGAATAAGTTCAGCTGCTTCTAAGACTCAAGATAAGCAATCTCAGCAGGAACAGCCTCAGCTGTTTGGGCTTCTTTGGTTTGGGTGAGGCACATCTGTATTAGAATCACAGAACTGGCAGGGTTGGAAGGAACTGTAAGGAATGGGCTGCCCAGGGAGGTGGTGGAGTGCCCATCCCTGGAGGTGTTGAAGCAAAGCCTGGCTGGGGCACTTAGTGCCATGGGCTGGGTGATTTGATATACTGGGTGAGAGGTTGGGCTGGAAGAGCTTGGAGGTCTCTTCCAACCTGACTGATTCAATGATCAGCCAGTTCCAAACCCTCTGC
Source organism: Eubucco bourcierii (assembly GCA_013396675.1). Classification (NCBI taxonomy): domain Eukaryota; kingdom Metazoa; phylum Chordata; class Aves; order Piciformes; family Ramphastidae; genus Eubucco; species Eubucco bourcierii. Next base: position 15,718 of record VWZE01014625.1, on the reverse strand, counting down.
CATGGGCAGGGACACCTCACACTAGAGCAGGTTGCTCGGAGCCACATCCAACCTGGCCTTAAAAACTTCCAGGGATGAGGCTTCCACCACCTCCCTGGGCAGCCTGTGCCAGTCTCTTACCACCCTTATGCTGAACAACTTCTTCCTAATGTCTAATCTAATTCTTCCTTATTCTAGCTTAGACCCATCCCCTCCCCAGTCCTATCACTACCTGACACCCTAAAAACTCCCTCCCCAGCTTTCTCCCAGTAGCTCACTTCAGCTACTGGAAGGCCACAATAAGGTCTCCTTGGAGTCTTATCCAGGCTGGACAACCCCCTCTCTCTCAGCCTGTCCTCTTGGCAGAGCAGCTCCAGCCCTCTGCTCATCCTCATGGCCCTTCTCTGGACACCTTCCAGCACCTCCAGACCTTTCCTGTCACTGTGGCTCCAGAACTGGGCACAGTGCTCCAGGTGTGATCTCAGCAAAGTGGTGCAGAGGGGCAGAATCCTCTCCCTCACCCTGCTGCCCACACTGCTCTTGCTGCAGCCCAGGCTCTGATTGGCTTTCTGGGCTGCAATTGCCACTGGTGGCTTGTGTCGAGCTTCTCATCCACCAGCACCTCCAAACCCTTTTGTCCAGGGCTGCTCTCAAGCCAGTCCCTACCCAGCCTCTATTGGTGCCTGGGATTGCTCCTACCCAGCTGCAGGACCCTGCACTTGGTCTTGTTGAACCTCATGAGGCTGGCATGGGCCCAGCTCTGCAGCCTGACCAGGTCCCTCTGGCTGGCACCCCTTGTGAAACACTGAGCACTGGAGCTGTTTGGCACCCAGATAGCAAAGTTTGGTCTGTGTCACTTCTGTCACTACTTTATGCCACGTTTCCATCTGTGGGCTGAGGAGAAGCTCCTGGGAGCGCTTGATGCAGCTCAGCTCTGGGGGTAGTCTGAACACTTCAGGTGCTCCTCAGTGTCTTTGCAGGGATAAATCCCCCACTGTGATCTAAACACAAGTGAAAACACTTTCCCCTCTTCAATGTGCCATGCTAGATCAAAGGATTGCACCCAAAGAGGATCCACATGCAAAGGATTTCTATTAATATTCAGTTTCACTCCCTATGGAGTCCTTTTAGTATCTCTCTTTCTTTTTTCCCCATATTTTTTTTCTTTTCTTTTCTTTTTTTTTCACCCTGGAATAAAACTGCATCTCTGTATGTCCCACGTGGGACTGGAAAGCTGCACTGACTTCCTGAGGCTGTTTCTACAGTCAAGAAGCTTCTATGTATTAGGTTTTTATTACACAAGATCCACGATGCACAGTTCCCAACACAAGATGGATCTGGACCTTCTGGAGGGGGTCCAGAGGATGGGCACAAAGATGCTCAGAGGGTTGGGGAACCTCTCCTCCGGGGACAGGCTGAAGGAATTGGGGTTGTGTGAGAAGAGAAAGAAAGCTCCAGGGAGACCTTAGAGCTGCATTTCACTATTTGAAGGGGACCTGCAGGCTGGCTGGGGAGGGACTGCTGAGAAGGGCTTGGAGTGCTAGGATGAAGGGCAATGGCTTGGAAACTGGAGCAGGGTGGATGTAAGTTGGACTTCAAGAGGAAGTCTTTGCAATGAGGGTGGTAAAATGCTGGAACAGGTTGCCCTAGTTGGAGGTGTCCCTGCTGCCTGCAGAGGGCTTGGAAAAGATGCCCTTGGGGGATCCCTTCCAGTTCCATGCAATCTGTGAATCTGGGAATTCCCCATTCAGCCCAGGCCACAAAACACCTCCCTGTGTTTTAATACAGGATTAAGACCTAGCTCAAAATCATCAACTGAAATTATGACTGACAGGAAGATAAGAATCATAGAATCACAAAATCACAGAATCAGAGAATCACAGAATCATAGAATCACACAATCACAGAATCATAGATTCACAGAATCATAGAATGATAGAATCACAGGATCATAGAATCACAGAATTATAGAATCACAGAATTATAGAATCACAGAATCATCAAATCAGAGAATCACTGAATCACAGAATCAGAATCAGAGAATCAGAGAATGATAGAATCATAAATCACAGAATCACAAAATCACAGAATCACAGAAACAAAATCACAGAATCATAGAATCACAGAATCATAGAATCACAGAATCAGAATCACAGAATCACAGAATCATAGAATCACAGAATCATAATCACAGAATCACAGAATCAGAATCACAGAATCAGAATCACAGAACCATAGAATCACAGAATCATAGAATCACAAAATCACAGATTCACATAATCATAGAGTCACAGAATCACAGAATCAGAGAATCATAATCATAGGATCACAAAATCACAGATTCACAGAATCACAGAATTATAGAATCAACCAGATTAGAAGAGACCTCCAAGAGCAAGGTTGGACTGGATGAGCTTGGAGGTCTTTTCCAACCTGGTTAATTCTATGATTCTATGATCACCCAGCCCTATCCAATCAACCAGACCATGGCACAACATGCTCCATCCAGGCTTTGCTTCAACACCTCCAGGTGAAGGTCATTTGACTGTTAAACCAAGAGCAGCTCACTTGGTATGAAGGTAGGAAGAAACCATGTCCTTTGCTATAGGTTAAGGGAAATAAAAAGAGGAATCTAAGGAAAGGAAGATTTAAACCCAGAAGTATTGTTGTTTTTTCCAACCCAGCTTTCTTCCCCACCTGAGTATTGACTGAGTGAGTAAGATGCAGGGGAGGAAAAGTACTACCACTGGGAGCTTCTGGTGCAATCTCCTGTCCATAAAGGAGACAATTCTCAGCTCCTGCAGAGAAACCACCACCTGAAAAGCCAAACTCTGCTTGAAGAAAAAGTGGTACTGTAGGATGTGACAAGTCCCTCCTGGTCCATGCAGCAAGCAGGAGCCCTGAAGCCTGTGGTTAGTGCACTATAAATATGGCACCAAAAAAATCAACCAGAAGTCATTCCAGAAGCATAGAACTACCAGGGCTGGAAGGGACCTCAAGGATCATCTATCTCCAACCCCACCTGCCATGGGTAGGGACACCTCACACTAGAGCAGCTTGCTCAGAGCCACATCCAGCCTGGATGTACAAACTTCCAGGAATGGGATCATTTCCACTTTACAGCAGTGTAGGGCTAGTAAAGATCTGGAGATGCTAAGATTTTAAGGTAAGGACTAAGAAATCCATAAATCTCATTCCAGGTTTAATCTTTCCCTTTGTCACTTTATTTATATTTATCAAAGGGGAAAAAAATAATCAATGCACCTAGCAGTGTAGAGGTGGTTGCAGAGCTGCACCTTCCTGACTGAACAAAAAGACTGGAAGGAGAAAGAAGGCACAGGAAAATTCCTGGGATCTTCCAATCCTTGGGAACTAAGCATGGATCAGCCCCAAACTTCATTATGTTTTGTGGAGGTCACCCAGCATGATAAAATTATAGTGCTGCACCTATCTGACTGAACAAGAAGAATGGAAGGAGAAAGGAGGCTACAGGAAAATTTCTGTGCCTAAGATCTTCCAATCCTTGGGAACTAAGCATGGATCAGCCCTGGGAACTAAGCATGGATCAGCCCCAAACTTCATTATGTGTTCTGGAGGTCACTCAGGATGATAAAATTATAGTGCTGTACCTTTCTGACTGAACAAAAAGACTGGAAGGAGAAAGAAGGAAGCCACAGGAAAATTCCTGGTATCTTCTAATCCTTGGGAACTTAGCATGGATCAGCCCCAAACTTCATTATGTGTTCTGGAGGTCACTCAGGATGATAAAATTATAGTGCTGTACCTTTCTGACTGAACAAAAAGACTGGAAGGAGAAAGAAGGAAGCCACAGAAAAATTCCTGGTATCTTCTAATCCTTGGGAACTAAGCATGGATCAGCCCCAAACTTCATTATGTGTTCTGGAGGTCACTCAGGATGATAAAATTATAGTGCTGTACCTTTCTGACTGAACAAAAAGACTGGAAGGAGAAAGAAGGAAGCCACAGGAAAATTCCTGGCATCTTCTAATCCTTGGGAACTAAGCATGGATCAGCCCCAAACTTCATTATGTGTTCTGGAGGTCACCCAGCACAATAAAACTATAATGTTTGAATATATAAACGTCTGCATTCGTGTGGCTCTAACTAATTTTTTAATGCAGCATAGTGAAAAAAAAAAAGGGATAAGTGACAGAAAAGTGAAGTAGTTACAGCCACATCCATCATGCCTAAGAATGTGATTAGAGAATGATTTTATATTCCAGCAACTTGTATATTTAGGAAAGAAATTGAATTTCTGCCTTGAGCATTTCATTACTTCATAATTGTTTTGGCCTAGCTAGGAACTGCAATATCAGAACAAGACTCACACTAGAGAATAGATCATTTTTTTTTCCTCTAAATAAAAGCAAGTTGCACTGCTTCAGCTTCTTAAATGTTCCAGCAAATAATATGGACTGGCAAATATATGTCTTAAATATAAACATTAAATATGTATCCCTATGTATATACCCTAAATATATATACCCTAAATATATACATCCTGAAGATACATACCCTAAATATATATATATATATATATATATATATATCCTAAATACATACCCTAAACACCCTAAATAACCTGAGTATATACCCTAAATTTATACCCTAAAGATATATCCTAAAGATATATCCTAAATACATACCCTAAATATATACTCTAAATATATACCTTAAATATATACTCTAAATGCATATATCCCAAATATATAACCTAAATATATGTAACCTAAATATATATCCCAAATATATGCCCTAAATATACACCCTAAATATATACCTTAAATATATACCCTAAACATATACCTTAAATATATACCCTAAATACATATATGCTAAATATAGAACCTAAATATATGTAACCTAAATATATACCTTAAATGTATACCCTAAATATATATCCTAAATATGTACCCTAAATGTATACCCTAAATATATATCCTAAATGTATACCCTAAATGTATACCCTAAATATATACCCTAAATATATATCCTAAATGTATACCCTAAATGTATACCCTAAATATATACCCTAAATATATATCCTAAATGTATACCCTAAATATAGACCCTAAATATACACCCTAAATATATACCCTAAATATATGCCCTAAATTTATACCCAAAATATATTCCCTAAATAAATATCCTAAATATATACCCTAAATTTATTCCCTAAATATATATCCTAAATTTATAGCCTAAATATATATCCAAAATTTATACCCTAAATATATACCCTAAATTTATTCCCTAAATATATATCCTAAATGTATACCCTAAATATAGACCCTAAATATACACCCTAAATATATACCCTAAATATATGCCCTAAATTTATACCCAAAATATATTCCCTAAATAAATATCCTAAATATATACCCTAAATTTATTCCCTAAATATATATCCTAAATTTATAGCCTAAATATATATCCAAAATTTATACCCTAAATATATACCCTAAATTTATTCCCTAAATATATATCCTAAATATATACCCTAAATTTATACCTTAAATATATACCCTAAATGTATACCCTAAATATATATCCTAAATATATACCCTAAATTTATTCCCTAGATATCCTAAATTTATACCCTAAATATATACCCAAAATATATATCCTAAATGTATACCCTAAATTTATACCCTAAATCTATACCCTAAATGTATACCCTAAATGTATATCCTAAATATATACCCTAAACTTATTCCCTAAATATATACCCTAAATTTATACCCTATACACCCTAAATATATACCCTAAACAAATACCCTAAATATATACCCTAAATAGGTACCCTATATAAATACCCTAAATACATACCCTAAAATTACCTCCTAAATACATACCCTAAATACATATTCTAAATATATACTCTAAATATATACCCTTAATATATATCCTAAATATATAGCCTAAATATATACCCTCAATTTATACCCTAAATAAATACCCTATATACCCTAAATACATATCCTAAATATATATCCTAAATCTACACCCTACATACCCTAAATACCCTAAACATATACCCTAAATATATACTCTAAATATATATCTTAAATATACACTCTCAATATATACCCTAAATAAATACCCTATATACCCTACATACCCTAAATATATATCCTACATATATACCCTGAATATACACCCTAAATAGATATCCTAAATGTATACCCTAAATAAATACCCTGAATATACACCCTAAATAGATATCCTAAATGTATACCCTAAATAAATACCCTGAATATACACCCTAAATAGATATCCTAAATGTATACCCTAAATAAATACCCTAAATATATACCCTAAATAAATGCCCTAAATAAATACCCTAAAAATATATCCTAAATATATACCCTAAATGCCTACTCTAAATATATACAATGATTACCCTAAATCTATACAATAAATAAACACCCTAAATCTATACCCTACCTGGCCTTTCCCAGCTTAAAAAATAAAAAGATCTGCTCCAGTACAGGCAATATTTTAGCAGTGGATAAATCACAGAACGGTCTGGGTTAGAAGAGACCTCCAAAGGGCATCCAGTCCAACCCTCTCTACAATCAGGAGGGGCATCCTCAGCTAGATCAGGTTGCTCAGAGCCTAGCTGAGCCTCACCAGATAGGCATTGGGGTGGGCTGCCCAAGGACGTGGTGCAGTTGCTATCCCTGGAGGTGTTTAAGAAAAGCCTGGATGGGGCACATCTTTCTTGAATTGGAGGACCTAGAACTGGGAACAGCACTCAAGGTGTGGGCTAAAATCCTCCAAGCAGGAAAGTTGAAGCATTTCCTTCCTCATCAGGAGAATTGATTTTACTTTGAAGGTTTTTTTGGTTGGTTGGTTGGTTGGTTTTTTCCTCCCCTTTTCAGTAAGGAAATGACTGCTTCAAATTCTAACACTGAGAGTTTTTCTTCCCTCATTTGAGCAGCCCTTTCTAGATTTTTTTATGGAGTAGCAGAGACTGCTGGAAGGGAGAATCTTCTGATTATTCAAAACTTAAAACCTCTCTTACCAACAGCTGACTCTAAAAGAGCCAAGAGAAAGAAAAGCAATCTGAGCAGTGAATTCCCACTGCAAGAAAATGTTAACTGCCAAGACATGGATTGGACTAGACTGGCCTAGGGTCACTGTAATGAGCAGGAAGGNAACAAAAAAAAAAAAAAAAAAAAAAAAAAAAAAAAAAAAAAAAAAAAAAAAAAAAAAAAAAAAAAAAAAAGAAAAGATTTCTATTTATGCTTGTCCAGCATCAGGTATTACGAGAAAGAAATGAACCTCACGCTCTAAAACCACACTGAGCCTTCACTACAAATTGAAATGGATACCAAACTGAGTCTGTGATTTGTTCAGTGCTGGAGGTGCTGGTGGCACATTACAGGCATGTAAGGAGATGAGGTCCTTGCCCTGAGGAGCATGTGAGTTGAATTAGATAGCAACAGATAATAAATATAGACCCTGATAGAGAATGAGTGAAAAAGGAAAGGACAGGATGCTAGATAAGGAAAGGGGATGGGGCCCTGGGGGAACAGCCTTTTTATAGAGGAATTTCTTCTTGGGGAGGGGGGGAGGGGGTGTCTGGTGAGCCTGTCTGGGGCTTGTCCATGTTTCTTGCTGGTTTATTAGCTGATTTTATTTATTTATTTATTTAGACTTCTTATTTTAGACTCTTGCAGATCTCCGGACCTGACAATTAAGCAAATGGCAATGCCAGCATGAAGTAGAGGTAGATTATGTTCTTAAAATCTACATATTCAGGGAGAGAAAATAAAAATTTTAATCAGGTACATAAACTTCTCCCCTCACACACTGAAAATACAAACCCATCAGCAGTTCTAGTGGGAGGTGTCCCTGCCTACAGCAAGGAGGGGGTGTGGGGTTAGAACCAGATGATCTTTGAGGTCCCTTCCAACCTAAACCATTCTATGGTTTCATAAATTCTTTGAGCCATAGAGGCCCTTGTGCCTGTAAGGAGATTCCTTTCCCCAACCCTTTTTTTCTCCTTTTTTTTTTGAGTTATTCAGAAATCTCTGTTTTCTCTTTCAGAGAAGAAGGAAGGGAAAGGACATTTAAAGTTTGTGTTAGCAGCCTCCATCTGTGATTAAAATTGAAGGCTGACTGTGAAGAGGAGAGAAGGGCAAACACAGGCAGGCAGGTGTAAGGAAGGGTGAAGAACATCTCTTGACACAGAAGCTGAACCACCAGTTCCAAAGCAGCAGCACAGCATTGGTCCTTCATCCCAGCCTAGACTTGCCCTGTGCCCAGGATGAGCTCTAAGAGGAGAAGCTGCTGCCACCCAGCCTCCTTGTTGGCAGCACATGGGCAGAGGCAGGCTCAGTCCTGGGCCAAGAGAAGGGGTACAGAGCTGCACCAGTGCCTGCTCTGTCTCCCTTCTGGAAGGGTCTCTCCTTCAGCAGCTCTGCCTGGGCACAGAGCACACAAGCATCAGCCTGCTGCTACCTCTTGTTGAGTCAGCTTGGACCTCAAGCTTGAGGAGGGTAGACTGAAGCTTGAGGAGGGCAGACTGAAGCTTGAGGAGGGCAGATTGAAACTGGAGATTAGATGGAAATTCTTGAGAGTGGGGGTGGGGAGACAGCTCCCGTTGTTACTTCCACTGGAAGCATAACTGATGGCAGCAATCAACAAATAATAAAACAAGGTGGAGAAAAACTATACCAATAGGAAGAATCAACCCAAAAAGGAAGCTTGAAGCCTGCAAACCACCTCTAGATTGAAACTCAGAGTCTGTCTGCCGAATTCCCTAGGGCTGGCCTGTCTGGGAAGGGCATCCCTGTGGATTTCATAACGTTGGTGCTGAAAGGTGGCACTTGGCTGGCATGAAATCATCTCCTTGAGTTGATACAAAAGGTACTTGGGTGGGGAGACACGGGCACAGGTTGCCCAGGCAGGTTGTAGATGCCTACTGCCTGCAGATGTTCAAGGCCAGGCTGGATGAGGCTTGGAGCAACCCGGACTGGTGTGAAGTGTCCCTGCCCATGGAGGGAGAGTTGGAACTAAATGATCCTTATGGTCCCTGCTAACCCTGACTGAGTCTAGGATTCTGTGAGTCTAGGATTCTGTGAGTCTGTGAGTCTGTGAGTCTGTGACTCTGTGACTCTGTGACTCTGTGACAGAGCATCTCTGATGCTCCACATCTTGAAGCTGTCCCATTTTTTTGTCACCCTTCTCAAAAGGATCTGACAGGTAGAGGAAAGCAAGGAAAAGAGAAATTCATAGCACAGAAGAGCAACTGCCATGCTTAAAAGTAGAGGTTACAAAGCTTAGGCCTCTTCCTTCTGAAAAAAAAAAAAGGATTGTGAAGTCTGAGTGCACCAGCAGACTTGGGGCCAGTCTCAGATGCAGCTTCTCAGAGCAAGTGAGCTATTGGCAGCCAAGAGTTTGGACTGAAAGACGAAGTTTAAAACCAGCAAAACAGTGTCAAAGATTCTGTGAACTTCTGTGAGGTTCTTTGCTGTGGGATCCCACCAAGAAGCCACAACCTGGCACATCTGAGAAAACTTTGGGAGCTGAGGGAGGCAGAGAGGGAAAGGGTTTATTTTCTCCTTGTTAAAGAGGGGTTTGAATCTGGGTTATAAGTGAATTGTAACAAGGCTGATACAAAAGTATTAAGCATTTTTATTAAATAAAACTCCCCCCCCAACTTATTTACAACTACCACCCAGATTCTATTATGCCGTGGGTAAAACTCTCTGTGCAGAATGTATCTATCTTTAATCAAATTAATTTAAATGATTTTAAAGAAACGTTTAGAAAATGTAAACAGCTGGAGAGTCCTGCAGCACAAACTGCCGCCTAAAGATTAAACATAAACTTTCAGGAACTTCAGAAAAGAGAGTTAATTTACTCACTGGTTGGAGCCTCAGGATTTATAATCCCAAAGTATGGGTAGAAACTTAAACGCAGAACAACGCAGTCCCTGCCGCGTGGTGGCCTTCCCCGTGGCGGTGATGCGATGCGGTTGTGCTGCTTGCGTAGCTCCAATGGAGCAGGTTGTCTGAGGAGATCCACGGGACCGCGGGCAAACCTTCCGTGGCTCCCAGGAGGTTACCGGAGCGGTCAGCCCCTGGGCGAAGCAGGATCCCGATTTCCGGGCTGGAGCAGTCCGATCGGCTGCAGTGCACGGCAAAGGGCTCGGCTCTCGGGCTAGAGGGGCGGGCCGGCAGGTCCCGGGGTCGCAAAGTCGTCGCTAGGCTGTTTCTTAGGCTCGGCCAGCGCCGAACGGACTGGGGCTGGGCTGAGCTCAGGCGGGCAGCTGTACCCCAGCGCCGGGCAAGCCCTGCAGTCCCTTAGCTCGGTGCGGCAGGGAGGCAGGGTCAGGTCTGCCGTTTGTGGGGAAAACGAGTCCCCTCTACGTGATGCAAAGCAAGGCAGACAGGTAGCAGACAAAACAACAGCGGTAGCAGCAAACAAATGAGGTAGTTGAGGGCTTTAAGCATTTTGACCGAGTGTTTTTGACCAACAGCAACAGACAAAAAACATCCTTGGAACCAATCCCAGGTTACCTCACTAAAAAAGGGAGATGCACAAGCCCAGCACCGTGACCTCTGCTTACCACAGACAAAGCAGACTGTATGGTAAGCCCGAATATGGAGTCTCTACGCAGACTGAGGGGCACCAAGGCTTTTGTCTGCTTTCCCGCTTCTTCCACCCGGGGAAGAAGGGGAGAAGGAGGATGGGGGTCAAGATGGGTATTCAGGTGGATATTTAGGATATGTGTTCCAGGTATAATTTGGGTCTTCCACCACACTCCTGCAAGTGGGAGAGTGTAGCATCTGCTAACACTAGCATAGAATCACAGAATGGGAGGGGTTGGAAAGCACCTGGAGAGAACACCCAGTCCAGCGCCCTGCCAGAGCGAGACCACCTTGAGCAGGGCACACAGGAACAGAGCCAGAGAGGGTTGGAAAGTCTCTAGAGGAGGAGACTGCACAACCTCTCTGGGCAGTCTGCTCCAGGCCTCCAGCACCCGCATAGTGACAAGGTTTTCCCTTTTGTTCCCCTGGCACCTCCTCTGCAGCACCTGGCACCCAGTGCTCCTTGTCCTGTCTTTGGAGAGCCCTGAGCAGAGCCTGGCTCCAGCCCTGCACATCTATCACCATGACTGCGGGCAGCCCTCAGGCTCCTCTGCTGCCAGCTCCCAGCCCCAGCTCCTTCAGCCTGGCCTCGCAAAGAGATGTTCCAGTCCCTTAATCAGCTATAGGATGGTTTATGCTGACTTGAACATGAAGGGAGCTGGCAGAACGGAGGGGAAGGAGGAGAGAGGTTACTGCTGTGATGGAGCAAAATGAAGTTGCCATGTTTTGCTACCTGAAGTCACATCACCTGCTGCTGAGTGTTCCCCTCTCATTGGGAAATGAGTGTGATAGCAAACAGATTTCTTGTGGACAAGTGCAACATGCTGCTCTGAAGGATTTCATATCTCTATATATACACACATAGTTTTTGGGGTTTTTTTAATCTATTTCCCTTCGCCCCCCCAATCAATGAGTGGAAGGTGGACTTGGATTTTCTACAAGCTGGGGAATAACACTAATTGACTTTGGGAACCAAACCTCTTCAGTCTAGTGATGCTAAACTGCACAACAGAGAAGGAATGAAGTCATTAGAATGGCCACATGAACAAAGAGACACACCAGGGGTCGATCAATATGCCCTTGTGGCCAAGAGGGCCAAGCAAAGTGTGGCCAGCAGGACTAGGGAGGTTCTGCTGCCCCTCTGCTCTGCCCTGCTCACACCACACCTGCAGTACTGTGCCCAGTTTGGGGCTCCCCAGTGCTCCAGGGACCTGCTGGAGAGAGTCCAACAGAAGCTGTGAGGATGCTGAAGGGCCTGGAACATCTCTGCTGGGAAGAGAGGCTGAGAGCCCTGGGGCTGGTTAGCCTGGAGAGGAGAAGGCTGAGAGGGGATCTGAGCAATGTCTCTAACACCTCAGGAGTGCGGGGCAAGATAAAGGCGCCAGGCTCTCTGTGGTGGTGCCCACTGACAGCACAAGGAACAACAGGGAAGCCAGGAGGTGCCACCTGAACATGAGAAGAAACTTGTTTGGTGTGAGGGTGCTGGAGGCCTGGAGCAGGCTGCCCAGAGAAGTTGTGCAGTCTCCTGCTCTGGAGCCTTTCCAACCCCAGCTGGATGTGTTCCTGTGTGACTTGCCCTGGGTGCTCCTGCTCTGGCAGGGGGCTTGGACTGGATGCTCTCTGGAGGTCCCTTCCAACCCCCTCCCATCCTGGGATTCTATGACCAGTTTTATATTTGGAAGGCAGAGTTTCAGACATCAAGGTCAAGGTGAAAAGTTTCTTTCTTTCTTTGGGAAGAGAGCAGAAGGAGTGGAATTGGAAAATGTTGCAGAGAGGCTGCCAGCAGGATTTAATAGATTGTCAAAATGAAAGGATAAGAAGAGAAGGGGAAAAAAATAATAAATGAGTCATGCTTCAGTCTCTTATCTGCCATATCCTGCAATCTCTGCCTGCTCTGAGGGCTGTGCGCTTCCTCCTGATAACTTCTCTTTCAAAGGACAAATCCAACCATCTGATTGCAGGTTAGGCCTGAAGTAATGGACTTAATTGAAGCAATCAGAGGCAGCAAGGCAGGGCTGAGATTAATGGGGTTCTTTCACATTTGCGGTATGATTTCACCTGAGAATTGTTCCCTGGCGCAGGGACCACCTGTGGCAGTAGACAAAGACTGACGAAGGTAAGATAAATCCATACAAACCCAGAGGATTTCAGAATCATGCTGTGCTGGCAAGGAAACTCTGTTCTCTAGCCTCCCTTTCTACCTTTTGTGATAGTAAACTCACCCATTTTGGAGTGGAGGTTGTTGCTGGTATGTGAGCAAAGAAGGGGCAGCTGCACATCCTCAGTCCTGCACGTCTGGGTCAGTAGCTGGAAGGGAAAGCAGCAGATGTTATTATAGAATCATACAATCATAGAATGGTAAGGTTGGAAGGGACCTCAAGGATCATCCAGTTCCAACCCCCTGCCATAGGCAGGGACACCTCCCACTAGCACAGCTCACTCAAGGCCACCTCCAACCTGGCCTTGAACACCTCCAGGGAGGGAGCAGCCACAACCTCCCTGGGCAACCTGTGCCAGTGTCTCACCACCCTCACTGCAAACAACTTCCTCCTAACATCCAGTCTAAATCTCCCCTCTGCCAGTTTAAACCCATTGCCCCTTGCCCTGGCATTGCAAGAACTTGCAAATAATCCCTCCCCAGCCTTCCTCCCTTTTGAGTTGAGATGTGGCCAGCAGATGAGAGAAGAGGTTCTGCCCCTCTGCTCTTCTCAAAACTCACCTGGAGTAATGTGTCCAGCTCTGGAATCCTCAGTACAGGAAGGGTGTGGATTTGATGGAGCAGGTCCAGAGGAGATTTAGAATATCAGAGACTGTGGCACCTCTGCTATGCAGACAGTTTAAGGGAGCTGCAGTTGTTCAGCCTGGAGAAGAGAAGGCTTCAGGAAAAGCTTCGAGAGAACATTTGAAGGGGACTTAATGAAAGGCTGGAGAGAAACTGTGGTGACAGGCCAAGGGGCAAAGGTTTGAAACTGGAGCAGGGCAGATTTAGACTGGGCAAAAGGAGGAAGTTCTGCACAACAAGGGTGGTGAAGGCTCTCAGTCTTCCCAGCAGAGCTGTTCCAGTCCCTTGGGCATCCTCACAGCTCTCTGTTGGACTCTCTCCAGCAGGTCCCTGTCTGTATTGCACTGGGGAGCCCAAAGCTGGGCATAGTACTGCACGTGTGGTGTGAGCAGGGCAGAGCAGAGGGGCAGCAGAACCTCCCTAGTGCTGCTGGCCACACTTTTCTGGGTGAGCTCCATAGCCCTTGTGGGCCACAGGGGCACATTGCTGTGACACTGCCATTGTTACTATAACCTTACTGTTCCTACTATAACGTTACTACAGCACACTGCTGCAACTTTGCACACTGTTGTAGGTGATTCTTTTCTTACATTTATGACTTTGCTGTTGATACCTGAAAAAGAACTCCTGAACTTTGAGAGAAAAGGTATGAAATGTGGATATTAAGCTCTCAGTTCTGCACTTTATTCTTATTTTTATTTTCTTATTCTTCTTCATATTTTCTTATTCTTTGCTGTGCTTGCTGTGTTTTATATCATGTTAAAAACAAAGAGAGATTGGATCCTGAGGCTCTCTATGCTGAAAGAAAACCCCAAACATTATTGTTGTGAGTGATTTATTTGCTATTTCTCAATTTTTGACACAGGCTAGAAGGAGAAGATTTTTATAGAGCGAAAATATTTGGGGTTTAGGTTTAGTTTTGGAGGGGTCATGGGGTTGTTTTTTTTTTTTAGGTTGGGGGGAGGGCGGATGTTGTTGGTTTTGCTTGTTTTAGGATATAATTTGAGCCATTTAGGCCTCTCTCCAGTGCATGCCTGTCCAATTTACTGTGCTGCAGTGTGGAAGAAGCCAGCCCAAGCCAGTCTGTACCCTGCTGAATCACAAGATCAGGCCAAGGACCTTGTGTGGCTTTGGTTAGAGTTGCTGAGGTCCTGTTGGGGGTTTCTAATTTGCTGCTGACATGATCCTCACTAGCTTGGGCAATAAGGATTTGCAGCAAGCTTTCCTGAGGGTGAATGTCCTTCCTTTCAGCTTGTCAGACTGCTTTGCTGTTATTGTTCTTGTCGTTTGGCTACCCATCAGTGCAGGATGATACAATATCTCTGGGTGGAAGAGACCTTCAAGATCATCTGCTCCGACCCTCCACCCAGCATTGCAAGAACTCATATCAACAACTACAGAGAGCAGTGGTCTGAGGACATTATTATCCCAGGTATCAGACTTTCCATCCCAGCTTTTTGGTGGTGTTGTCATCTTTGCCCAATTTTCTTCTTTCTCTTGATCTTGCCAATTTAGTTTTTAAAACTAATTTGATTTTAAGAAACTGACTTCTCTACTAAAGAGCAGCTGGGTTTGGTTTTTTGGGTTTTGTTTTTCCTTTTTTTCTGAGAAAAAGGGGGGTGGTGGGGAAAGGAATCACTGCCATTTGTCCTCTAAATGAACCTCATTGCACCTGCACTTTGAATAATTTGGAGGCATCGAAATTCTCTGAACTACAGAGAAATTGTTATCTTTTATTGCTGTTGGTAACATCCTTCATTGTTCTCTTGCCCTGGCAGGCAGCTCTCCTGCCCCTGCAGTTCTTCCTCAGCTGGACAGCATCTGTCTGACCATGGCGGCTAACAGACCCACTCTGGTGGCACCTGCCCGCTCTGTGTTCAGGGAGCATCCACAGCCATCGATGGCTTCCAGAGCTGGATGGCATCAGTCTTCCTAGATGTTCCCTCTGGGCACGGGGCAAGGGTCAGGGCCACGTGCCATCTCAGGGCCCCGGCCTGGCACTGGCAGCAGGGCACGCTGCTAGTCCTGTTGTGCCCGTGCCATGCAGAAGGCACCGAGCAAGCACCTGCGTGCCCTGCGCAGACCCTTGCTCATCCTCCTGAGGATGCCTGCCCCAAATCGGCGTCGAGATGGGGTCCGGCGGGGGGCAGCTGAGGGCTGCTCCTCAATAATCCCCAGGTCTTCCCAGAGCACCTCAGACATAGCCTTGTCCGCAGCCTCTGCCGCAAGGTTCCGGGCTGTAACAATCAGATCAAGGCTGTAGCATCGAGCTATGCCGATCTCTACCCTAGCATCCCGCCTTATGTGCAGAGGTTTCCGCTTCATGTGCTTC
>VWZE01014624.1:35316-55175 GCA_013396675.1 Eubucco bourcierii | reverse complement strand
CTGGCACAGGTTGCTCAGGGAGGTGTTCAGGACCAGGCTGGATTAGGCCTTGAGCCACCTCTTCTACTGGGAGGTGACCCTGCCTGTGGCAGAGGGTTGGAACTTGGATGAGCTTTGAGGTCCCTTCCAACCTAAACCATTCTGTGGTTCTATGACTTGCCCTGGATTGTTGGGTTTGTCTGATGAAAATCTACAGCAAGGACAAATTGGTTTGTCCCACACCACTGCTACCTGCCTGGCACAGCTGTGCAGGGCTCCCTGAGCTGCTGTGCAGGGCTCTGAGCTGCTGCCTTGGGAGCAGTGTCAGCTGGAGATGAAATGAGTCTCAGCCCCAGCTGGGAGTGGCGTGGGCAGGCCTGCTGCAGCTCAGCCTCTAAGTGGGATTCCAGATCCTTCCTTCAGGGCCAGCCCTACATACTGCCTGCCAGTTCTTAAAGCTGTGTGTGCAAAGACAGCCAAGTGGAAAAGATGAGTTAGGTCACCCTCTGTGTCCCTGTCTGCTTTGTCAGGTCACCTCCAGGCCTTTGCTGCAGAGGCAAACACCTTCCTGGGGAAGTGAGGGGCTGCAGAGGGCTGCCTGGGCGCTGCTCCATGTGCTCCCAGGAGGAGCTGCTGCCAGGGCCCTACTGCAGTGACACAAACTCACTCGTGCTGCAGGGCACTTTGGGCAGTGACTTTCCTGCCACAGCAGGGGACTCTCTCTTTGCTGTGAGGCCAACACCAGCTGAGTGCTGGCACAGGCTGGGCTGCAGTGACTCAGGCTGGGCACCCTGCGCTGGACACAGGGCCTGGGGGAGGGCAGCAGCAGCAGCACTTGATGAGGGAACTGGAACAGGCAGCCTCCACTTGGAGGAGGCTGGAAGCCTCCCAGGAAGGCCTGAGGCCACACTGCTCCTCTGTGCTGCCAGAGCCTGGGGCAGCAGGGGAGGCGTTTGCAGGGGTCGGTGCAGGGACGCTGTGCTCTGAGCTCTGCAGGCAGGCTGACAGCCGCTGCCCTGCCTGCTGCCCCAGGGGGCTGCTTCTCATCTTGGAGCTGGAGCCACCTGCAGAAAGACCTGATGGCTTTCCTGGATGTGAGCCAGCAAGGAGGGCACCAGCAGCCTGGCCTGGATCAGCAATGGGGTGGGCAGTAGGTGCAGGGCAGGGTTTGTGCCCCTCTGCTCAGCACTGAGGCTGCTTTTTGAATCCTGGGTTCAGTTTGGGGCCTCTCATTCCAATAAGGACATTGAGAGGCTGGAGCAGGCCCAGAGAAGGGCACCAAAGCTGGGGCAGTGTCTGGAGAGGAGCAGCTGAGGGAGCTGGGGGGGTTGGTGTGGAGCAGAGGAGGCTGAGGGCAGAGCTCATTGCTCTCTGCAGCTCCCTGAGAGGAGGCTGCAGGCAGGGGGGGTTGGGTTCTGCTCCCCAGGCTCAGGTGAGAGGAGGAGAGGAAATGGCCTGGAGTGGTGCCAGGGCAGGGTTCTGTTGGAGAGGAGGAAAAATGTCTTTGGTGCAGGAGTATTCAGGGACTGGCACAGGCTGCCCAGGGAGGTGGTGGAGTCCCCATGCCTGGAGGTGTTCTAGAGCCATGGGGCCATGGTGGTGCTGGGTTGGTATTGGACTGGGTCATCTCAAAGGCTTTTTCCCACCCAACCCATTCCATGACTCCCAATTATTTTGCCACTGAAGGACTGTTGGTTGGCAGTCTCACCCACCTCACAATGTGTGCCCACTGGAGGTGAGCTGCTCCTCTTCTAGGTGGGCCTGTGGCATTGAGCCCCTGGCCAGGGTGGGAGCTGGTTTGCCCAGCCAGGTGGTGCTGCCATGCAGCTTGTGCCTGTGCAGTGCTGCTGAGGAACCTTCTCTCCAAAGGTTTCTTTCAGATCAGCTTCCTCAGTTGCATGTGGCCATTTGGCTGAGGCCAGTGTGTTGTGCCAGGCAAGCACCACTGCAGACATCACTGCCACTTGCTGTCACCCATCTGGCACCTTCAGACCTTAATCAACCAACAAGTGAAAACCAAAGCAGCCAGAAGCACTTAACCAGGGCCTGCAGCCCTATGGGCTCAGGGGATGGAACACCCAGGCCATGTGGTGGCTGCCAGAGCCCCCTGGCATGGGCATGGCAGCACTTCCTCTGCTGCCAGCTCTGACCAGCTCTGTGACACAGAGCTCCTCAGCAGCTGCTGCCAAGTTCAGGCTGCTTTGGTTTGCTTTATATTTTGGGGCAAACTGTTGCAGAGCATCCCTGCTGCTGCTGGCTTCTGCTGGAGCAGAAACAAGGCTGAGCTGGTGAGAGATGCAGATGGGAATGCAGAGCAGGCCTGGCACAGCTCAGCAGTAACACGCTGGGTGCTGCTGAGCTGTTGGCATCTGAGTGGCAGTGACACTGGGAGTATCTGGAGTGACTTCAGCACACTGAGGGCTCCTGTTGGTACCTAGGCACAGGATAGCTTTAGTTGCTCTGAAAATTGATGTCTGGAGCTGAGCTGGTTCCTGTTCACCCTCTGGTGCTGCAGGACAGAGTGTGCAGAGTGGCTGCATCTGTACCCTGTGCTGCTGGGGTGTGTGCAGGGACCTCTGTGTCACACAGCCACAGGGCTGCTCTGTGCTGGCTGGAGGAGCCCTCCCAAATCCTCCAGCCCAACCATTCCCTGACTCTGCCCAGGCTGGGGCTGAGCCATGCCCTCAGCACCACAGCTCTGCCTCTGAAACACCTCCAGAGTGGGCATTTAGCCACCTCCCTGGGCAGCCTGTGCCACGCTGGGAGAACCCTTCCAATCAACAAGTTCCTTCTCATCTCCAACCTAAACCTCCCCTGGGGCAACCTGAAGCCATTTCCTCTCCTGTCACTTGTTCCCTGGGAGAAGAGCCAAATCCTGCCCTGGCTCCAGCCTCCTTTTGGGGTCAGGTGGTCTCCCACGTTGCTGCTCTGTGGAAATGAGCCTCAGGCTGCTGTAACTGCCTTGGACTGGCCCCAGGCCCCCAGAGCAGCCTGGGTGCACAGGAGCTGCAGGCAGCCCTAGGGTCAGGGCAGTGTCCAAGCTGGCTCTGAATCCATCTCTGCTGCCAGAGGTCCTGGTAGCTGAGTGTGTGGGGAGGGAGCAGCACAGGCAGTGGTGACATCCTTCTGCCACCCCCTTCAGCTGTGCAGAAGGTGCTCAGTGCCCTGCCTTGAACTAGAGGTCTCTTAGCAGAGCCTTAGCTGGAGCAGCCTGGGGGCTCTGCTTTGATGCCAGCCTTTCCAGGTTACCCTGGAGGTGTTCAGGACTCTTGAGGTCCTGGTTTGGTGGCCATGGGTGTGCTGGGCTGGACTGGGTGAGCTCAGAGGCCTCTTCCAGCTTGAACCATTCTGTGGAGCTTGGGCAGAAGATGACCTGTGTGGGGTGGGCCTAGCTGATGTGTGTGATGTGATGTGGAGGAGAGGCTGGCTGGGTGCTCCAGCAGGAGCTGTGCCTTTGGGGCTTGCTCTCCACACAGCAGTGAGCCAGGCTGCGTGCCCCTGGCACCCCTGGCACCGTGTTCCGGGGTGCAGCCACAGCTCCAGCCCTGCTCCTGCTGAGGCAGGGGGAAAGGAGCCTGAGGAGGGACAGACAGGGGGGAAAGGGCAGGAGCAGGCCTGGAGAGGCAGCCAAAAGGGCAGTGGGAATGCAGCTTTCTGCTGGCATCTGAAGGAATGGCTGCCAGTGGAGGGGAAAGAAAGGGCAATACAAACTTCAGCTGTGGATGGGGTAGAGGTGGATTGGTGCCAGGCTCCCAGGCTGCTGCCTTGGCTGCTATGGCAGCTGTGGGGCTGCTCCATTTCTTGACTAGGTAAGGAATGTGGCTGCCTGCAGCAGCTATGAGCATGGTGCTGGCAGGGTGGCAGGAGTGTGAGCACCATGTGCAGGCAGAGAGAACTGGATGGGAAGCCCTGGCACACTGCAGGGGGTGCAGCATGCCACCTAAGTGTGCCCCCGTGTTGAGGAGGCAGCAGATCAATCACAGACTGACCTCCCAAACCTGCTCTGATGCCCCCAGGGCAGGAAGGGTCTGCCGTGAGGACAAGGTTTTGAGTCCTGTGTCTTCGTATTGCTCCTGCCCAGAGTCACCCGTGGCAGGGCAGGAGCTCAGGGCACGCTGTGGCTTGGCATGGCAGCACCTGGGGCAGGTCTGATGTGGGTTGGGTTCTTGCTGGCTGCTCAGCTGTTGGTGTTGGCTGTGCCCTGATCCATGACTGACCAAACAGCAGTGCCCATGTCTTCTGCAGGGCACGTGGAGGCACTGCACCGGTGCCACCTGTGGGTTCAGCACAGCGTCACCCCCTGGCACTGCCTGCCTCTAGGTCAGGTTATCCTCACGGGGTGGGGGGGCCGAAGCTGCCTGGGCTCTGCCTCCCTGCCCAGCCTCAGCTCAGCAGCAGCAGTGTGGCCAAAGGAGCAGATTCTGCTGCTCTGCTCCACAGGGGGATGCAGAGCTTGGAAGAGAGCTCAGCCCTGCCCTGCCCTGTGCTGAGGATTAGTTTCCTTTAGAGTGCTACGGGCTGGAAGGGAGCTCAGAGGTCATCCAGTGCCACCCCCTGCCATGGGCAGGGACACCTCCCACTAGCCCTGGTTGCTCAAGGCCTCATGCAGCCTGGCCTTGAACACCTCCAGGGAGGGGGCACCCACAGCCTCCCTGTGCCGGTGTGTCCCCACCCTCACTCTCAAGAATTTCTCCTTCATCTCCAGGCCAAATCTGCCCTCCTCAAGCTTCAACCCATCCCCTCTCACCCTGTCACTACAAGCTCCTCTCAGCAGTCCCTCCAGATGATTTGGAGGCCCTCAAGATGAACTGGCAGTGGGAGGTGGTGCTGAGCAGCACAGGTCCCGAGCTGAAGAGTGCCAAGGCAGCAGTGAGTGTAGCCTACTCTGCTGGCTCAAATCCCTAGGGTCTGGGAAGCAGCAAGGGCTGCTGACTGCCTGTGGTACCTGCTGGGTGTCAGCCTTTGCAGGAGGCATCCAAGCTGCTCTAGTCACATACCAGCTGCAGTGCCCCACAGCTGGCATCTTCCCTGGTTGGAGGTGATGTGAGCCCACAGAACCATCCCCTTCTCTGCTGGCCTGCAGAGGCTGGCAGCTGCCTGTGCAGCAGAGCTGGTGCAAGGCACCCTTCTGAACATGGCTGTGCCAAGAGCTAGCTCTAACCATCCTGGGCAGGGTCATGTCACATCCAGCTGGCTTACACAGTGCCACTGCAGGGTCCTCTCCGAGGCTCTGAACGGCTTGGGGTGGGCTGGGGCTGGCACCTGCCTTACAGAGGGACGCAGCAGCAAAGGGCAAGTGTTGTAAAGTGGCACTAACTGTTGGTAACAGCAGCAGCCAGCTGGGGGTGAGCCAGGCTGTGCCCAGGTGGCCAAGAGGGCCCAGCACCAGGAGCAGTGTGGGCAGCAGGAGCAGGGCAGGGATTGTGCCCCTGTGCTCAGCACTGAGCAGGCCACAGCTTGAGTGCTGGGGTCAGTTGTGGGCACTCACTGCAAGGACTTTGAGGGGCTGGAGCAGGTCCAGAGAAGGGGCTGGAGAGCAGGGCTGGGGAGGAGCAGCTGAGGGAGCTGGGGGGGTTGGTGTGGAGCAGAGGAGGCTGAGGGCAGAGCTCATTGCTCTCTGCAGCTCCCTGAGAGGAGGCTGCAGGCAGGGGTGTTGGGCTCTGCTCCCAAGGAACAAGTGACAGAATGAGGGGAAATGGCCTCAGGAAGCCCCAGAGAAGGTTTAGGTCAGATATGGAAGACAGTTGCTGACTGAGAGTCCTCACAGCCTGGCTGAGGCTGCCCAGGGAGGTGGCTGAGTGCCCATCCCTGGAGGTGTTTCGGAGGCAGAACTGTGGTGCTGAGTGCCATGGCTCAACCCCAGCCTGGGCAGAGCTGGAGGATCTGAGAGGGCTTCTCCAGCCCAAGCCATCCTGCACTTCTGCTCTGGGGGTGACTCCTGCAGAGCAACAGTGCCCACCTGGGGCTGTCACCCCTCTGCCTGCTGTGTTTGCCTCCTATTTGAAGCACAGCTGAGGTTCTGCTTTTTGCACAGCAGCAGTGAGGTGCTGCCCACTCCGTGCCCCTGCTCAGCCTTGCCCCATCCCTCTCTGCTGGGTTCCCCACTTGTCCCTATGCCACCTAGCCAGTGGCTGCACTGGGGCAGTGCTTTTGCAGCCCTGCAGCCCAGTGCTGTTGGGTGGAAGGGTCTCAGGTTGGTGTTGTCTGGCAGCGTCCTGCTGCTCTCCTAGGGTGGCAGTGGCTGCATGGCCTTGGGGGTCTTTTCCAGAGCAATTCCATGGCTCCTGTCTGTTTGCCAGGGCCCTGGCAGGGGAGTCTTAGGGGGAGCTGCCTCTGGAGCTGTGTGCAGTGCTGCATCTGTGCTGAGCACCCTGGGGCTGCAGGAATGCCTTTCCGCACCCCACTGGAAGTGCCCTAGGAGCAGTGTTGGTTGACAGTCACTGCCAGCAGCTGGCAGGGCCCTGCAGTGAGCAGAGGCTTCCAGCTGGAGTTCTCTGCTGCCCTGGGTCGCTAATGAAGCCTTAATGGTTTGGTGGCATGCACGGGGAGAGGCTCCTGGCTAAAATTAGCTGCTGGTGACTGCAGTGCCACAGTTACTGCTTAAATGCTGAGGGCTTTGCCCCAGGAGCCTGAGTTCCTGCAGCATTCCGTGGCTGCTCCAGGGGCCTGGATCCCTGCTCCTCCAATGTATCCCCCTACCAGCTGCCCCTCAAGGGACTGGAGGCAGAGCTCTACCTGCCGTGAGGGCTGGAGGTTCCCTCGGGTCTGTGGGAGCCAATTCACATCTCTGGTCTGATCCAGAGAGCAGGGCTGGGCTGGGGGGAAGCTGTTGGGGCTCAGGGTCAAGGAGGGGAACCAGAAGTTGCTGTGCTCCTGAGCAGCTCTCTGGAGTGCTCCCTTTGGGGATGATGCTATCCTGCTCCCCTTTGCCTTCACCCTCCTTTTGGCAGGGACCTGTCTCCTGCCACAGGCCTGGTAGCCTTGGCATGGCCTGTTGCAGGCATGAAGGCTGTGAGCAGGAGGAGCCCTGGCAGCAGCTCCAAGGGGTGCTGGGGAGCTCTCTGGCTGGCAGGATATCTGCCTCCCAGACTGGAGAAGCTGCTGTCCCTCCACAGCCTTGGGCAGGCTGGCTGCTGGCTGCCCAGGGGCAGGCCTTTGCTGCCTGTGGTGGGTGGGCAGGAGATGCCTTACACAAGTGCCATGAGCACAGCTCACACCAAAGCCAGCTGGGGCTGGGGGTTCACTTTGTTTGCTGCCAGGCAGGAACTGGTTCTTGGTTATAAACAGCTTTAAACTTTGCCCATCCTGTCTCACTCCCCTGGCCCTGCTCCAGCACCACAAAGAAGCAAACTGGCACAGGCTGCCCGAGGAGCTGGCTGTGTGCCCACACCTGGAGGTGTTTCCTAGGGGCAGAGCTGAGGGCTGTGTGTTTGCCCCAGCAGAGCAGGGTTGGGCTGGGCGATTGCAGAGGCCTTCTCCAGCCAGCAGCAGCTGCTGGGGTGTGCAGCCCCAGCTCACTCCTCTGCCTTCTCCTGGGCCTGCCTGCCAGGGTGCTCAGTGCCCAGGCAAGCTCCTTGGCTTTGTGCCTTTCCAGGGCTGCCTCGACCGAGTCTGCATCTACTCCAACTGCCTTCACAGCTCCTCCTTCCTGCACCGGGCAGCCCATCTTGGGCACCCGGGAGAGCAGTAGGAGGCTGCTGGGTGGCCCTGCTGCCTGTGACCTGTCGCTGTGCTCTCTCCCTGCTGCAGGAGCTGCTGGACAAGTACTTGATAGCTAATGCCACCAACCCCGAGAGCAAGGTCTTCTACCTGAAGATGAAGGGAGACTACTTCCGATACCTTGCTGAAGTTGCCTGTGGTGATGACAGGAAACGTGAGTGCTGCTCTGCCCTGTCTCCAGCCTGGGCCCTGGGCAAGGCACCTGGCGCTCAAGTGCCAGAGTCTTACCCTGGACGTGCAGAAGACTTCAGCAGGAGGAGGAACTTGTTTGGTGTGAGGGTGCTGAGGCCCGGAGCAGGCTGCCTAGAGAGGCTCTGCAGTCTTCTTCCCTGGAGAGCTTTTAGCCCCTCCTGGGCAACCCGCTGTGGGTTGCCCTGCTGGAGCTGGGTGGTCTCTAGGGGTCCCTTCCCACCTCCACCATGCTGGGATGTGTGAGGTAGCTGAGTGGCCGCAGTTGTGCTGCATCTGGGTGTCTGCAGTGCTTACAGAGACTGCAGGTCTGAGCACCCTTCAGTGCAGCAAGCAGGGAATGGGAGCTACAGTTGCAGGCTCTGTCCTGCTCTCTGGATAGCAGCTCCAGATCCCTCAGAGCTTCTGGGGAAGCTGTGCTGATGTGTTCCATCTCGTTTGGATTTGGCTGAAGCAGAGCCTTCAAGGAAGGCTGGACAGATCTCTGCAGCATTTGCACTCCTTGCTGGAGTCCTGCTGCTCTTCAGCCTTACCCACTTCAGGATGAAGCATTCCTTGAGGGCATCTCTGACTTCCTGGGTGAGGAGTGAAGCAGGGTCCCTGGAGACAGTGATTGGTGCACAGCTGTCGGGGCTGTACTCCAGCTCAAAGCCTTTGAAGCAGTGCAGTCACCTCCCTGGCTGTGGCTGCTGACTTCAGGGTGGCCTCTGTCTCCTGAACACCTTTGCTCTGGAAAAGCTTCCTCTGCTCCCTGCGTTTTTGTCCCTGTGGCAGCTGCACTGTAAGAAGGACACTGTGGGGCTGGAGCAGGTCCAGAGAAGGGCACCAAAGGTGGAGGGCAGGGCTGGGGAGGGGCAGCTGAGGGAGCTGGGGGGGTTGGTGTGGAGCAGAGGAGGCTGAGGGCAGAGCTCTTTGCTCTCTGCAGCTCCCTGAGAGGAGGCTGGTGCCGGGGGTGTTGGGCTCTGGGGTTTGGTGGCCATAGTGGTGTGGGCCAGGGGCTGGGCTTGATCTCAGAGGGGCTGCCTCACCCCAAACCCTTCTGGGACTGCCCTTCCAGGAAGTTGGCAGCCATGGGCTAGGCTGAGCTCAGAGCTGTGCTGGCAGAGGCTCAGCTGGGGTGGCTGTCAGGCTGTCAGACTCTGGTGCCCTCTGTAAGCCCTGGTGTGTCCTGCCCTGCCCAGAGACAATAGAGAACTCGCAGGGTGCCTACCAGGAGGCCTTCGACATCAGCAAGAAGGAGATGCAGCCCACGCACCCCATCCGCCTGGGGCTGGCCCTCAACTTCTCCGTCTTCTACTACGAGATCCTCAACAACCCGGAGCTGGCCTGCACGCTGGCCAAGACAGTGAGTGCCCGGTGCTGGGGCAGGGCTGCCAGGCAGCAGGCCTCTGCCAAACCGCGGGGGCCTCCCGAAGGGCTCTCCTTGCCGTGCTGCTGCCGCCGGTGGTGGGGATGAAGGGCCGCGGGCAGTGGTGTGCGCAGCCTGGCTGGAGGCTGTCGTTAGGCCTCGGCGGTGCCTGCGTCTGAGCCGAGCGGCAGAGGGCAGGAGCGGCAGAGGGCAGGAGCGGCAGAGGGCAGGAGCGGCAGAGGGCAGGAGCCGCTGGCGCTGCCCTTCCTGCTGGCTCTCAGCAGTGCTGAGGCTGTTTGTCGCTGCAGGCGTTCGACGAGGCCATCGCAGAGCTGGACACGCTGAACGAAGACTCCTACAAAGACAGCACCCTCATCATGCAGCTGCTTAGGGACAACCTCACAGTGAGTGCCCCCTGCCCTAGGGCCCAGCTTGCAGCACTCAGTGCTGTGCAGTTCTCTGCTGGCTTTGCTATGGGGCGGGAGCATGCAGCCAGCTTAAGACCAACAAGGGCCAGGAAGAGAGGCCTGTGCTCGGGCAGTGATTCCTCCCCAAGCTCCTTGATGCCTCCCTCAGGCACGAGGCCTCTTTTGTGCATCCCTGCCCTGCTCCTTTTCCTGCTGCTCGTTTGCAAGAGCAGCTCAGGATTGCAGTGCACTGAGCATAAAAATGAGTGGATTGAGTCTGTCCTAACGTGAACCATGCAGAGAAGTACCCACTGGGCCCCCCCAGCTGCTCTGGTAGTTGGGCAGTTCCCCTGTGGCAGCCACTGCACCCCAGTGACAGCAGTGCTGGCTGCTGTGAACACTCCTGCCATGGCAGTGTCCTTCGCCAGCACCTTCAGCACCCACTGTGCTCATCCTCACTCTCAGCCTTCCAACTGATGCTGCTCATGAATGAGGCCTGGAGCAGCCTGGGCTGGAGGGAGGGGTCCCTGCCCATGCCAGGGGGATTGGAGCTGGGTGGTGCTTAAGGTCCCTTCCAACCCAACCCATTCTGTGAAGCTGCTCTCTGGGAGTTAGGTTGGAAGGGACCTTGAAGATCATCTAGCTCCAGGCCCACGACAGAGCCCATGGCAGGGGGCTCAGAGCTGGATGATCTTCAACCTTGCTCTGGCCCTGGTTGCTCAGGTCCCTACCCAGCCTGGCCCTGAAGAGCCCTGGGGAGGGACAGGTCAGCGGTGGAAGCTGACTCTCTGCTTTTCTCTCTTGGCAGCTATGGACATCAGACAGCGCAGGAGAAGAATGTGATGCTGCAGAGGGTGCAGAGAACTAGGCCTGCACATGGGGCATCATCTCCCTCCCCTCCTCCAGAAACCTTTTTACACGTCTCCATTCCGTAGAGCTCCACTGGGATTTCCTATAGCAAAGAGAGAAACGAAAACAAACCCATCCATGTGTATGGAGAAATCAGTTTATAGTCTTTTCACACTGCAGCTTTGGGAAAAAAACAAACTCCATTCCTTGATTTGTGGTTTTGGTTTTGGGTTGGGGTTTTTTTGTGTCCTGGCCTTCCTGGTGTGCAGTTACTGCTGTAGAAAAGTATTAATAACTTCATTTCATAGACACCTCAGCCACTTCCAAACACCTCTGTGGGGAGGGCTCAGGCCTTCCTGCTCTGGAAAGCAAACCCACCTCTGGACCAGCTCTGCCATAGTGAGCTGTGGTTTGTATCCTGGTGAGCTATGGGCGTGGAGCTCACTGCAGCTCCACCTTAGCTTCTCCTCCTCCACATTCCCGCTCGCTCTGCAGCCTTCCCTGCCCTGCCCTGGCTCCCAGCTGGCTCCTGTTGCTCTGTCAGTAGGGATGTGGAGGCCTTGGGCCAGCGTTTCTAGCTTGGAGAAGCACCCAGCAAGTTGTGTGCCCCCAGCAGGGCCTTCTCCAGCTGCTGCTCTTTCTGTCACCCTCCCCTCCCCAGCTCGCTGCTGCTGGCTGTGCCTTGCCCAGGGGGCAGCTGCAGCCTGCTCATGCCGTGGGGCAGGCTGCAATGCCTGGCAGCTGCTCCTCGGGCACTGGAGTGGCACAACCCCAATGGAGCTCATGTGGCCAAGTCTCCAAGTTTGTTTTTTAGTACTTTTCCCTGCAGGTTTGTGCACATGTGAGGAGGTGTCCAAGTCTGTCCAGTGATCGTTCCTTAGAGAGTTTGGACCACTGTTGTGTGTTGCTAATCATTGATTGTAGTCCCAAACGAGCCTTGTGGAAATGTTCTACCCCCTGTAACAGCAAAGTAACATTAAATAAAAGTACATTTTATAAACCACCTCCTGCAGCCCTCAGCCCTTCCCTGCCACTGCTGGGGCTCAGCTGTGCCTGCCTGGCCCTCTGCTCAGGGCTCTGGCTCCAGGTGAGGGCATCCTTTAAAGTCAGCTCCTGGGATGGGAAGGTCCTGGGCAGCCTGGCAGGTGGCCTGTGGCACCCAAACCTGCTCCAATTGCTTTGCCTTGGCTGTAGAATGGGGAAGGGCCCTTGGAGGTGTCTGCTCCAAAGGGAAGCAGCCAAGGCCTGATCCTTCTCCATGCCTTGCAGCCCTGCTTGCTGAGACTTGGCACTCTTGGGTGCCCCCTTGGAGTCCTCTGTCCCCCTCTTTCACAGATGCCATTGGCTTGGAAGGGACCCTCTGAGGGCATCTTGCTCAAGCCCTGCAGGCAGCAGGGACACCTCCAGCCAGAGCAGGCTGCACAGGAACACATCCAGGCTGATCTTGAATGTCTCCAGGGCTGGGGCCTCAACCACAGCCCTGGGCAGCCTGTGCCAGTCTCTCCCCACCCTCACTGTGCAGAACTTCCTGGTGCCCAACATGCCTGGGAGGAGAAACACTGAAAGGTTTGGCATGGAAGAGCCCTTTAGGATCCTCCAGCCCAACCATTCTCTTAACTCCACCATGGCTGGGGCTGAGCCATGGCCATCAGCACCACAGCTCTGCCTCTGGGAATCACTACCAGGATGGGCATTCAGCCACCTCCCTGGGCAGCCTCTGCCAGGCTGAGAGAACCCTTCCAGTCAGCAAGTTTCTTCTCATCTCCAACCTGACCCTCCCCTGGTGTGGCCTGAGCAGGGCAGGAGGATTCCAGGCCGCGGCTGCTGCTAGGTGTCTCAGATCTGTCCAGACCAGAGCCTCCAGCTCCAGCTAGGGCTGTGCCTGCTGTGCTCTGTGGGTTTCGAATAAGCCTGCAGGAGACCCTCTGGATCCTCACAGCCCCCTGGGCCCTGCCTGGGCTCTGTGCAGCGTCCTGGCATTTGATGCTGCTGCAAGCCTGCGGCAGGTCCCCCCCTGCTGACAGCTGCCAGCCCCCAGCAGGAGCTCCCTGCCAGCCACCCGGGCATGTGTCTGCTGCCCCTTGCTGACAGCCTGGCAGCGCTCCGCTGGCACCGGGCTGCACGGGGGGCTGGGAGAGCAGGGCAGAGAGCTCCAAGGGTGTGCAGGGATGCTGGGAATGGCAGAGCCTGATCCATCCCCTGCAGGAGCTGGATTTGCAGGGATGCTGGGAATGGCAGAGCCTGATCCATCCCCTGCAGGAGCTGGATTTGCAGGGATGCTGGGAATGGCAGAGCCTGATCCATCCCCTGCAGGAACTGGATTTGCAGGGATGCTGGGAATGGCAGAGCCTGATCCATCCCCTGCAGGAGCTGGATTTGCAGGGGCAGAGCCTGATCCATCCCCTGCAGGAGCTGGATTTCTGCAGGTCCTGATTCTGCACATCCTCTTGGCTGAGGTTTTGCTGGGGTTCTGTGAGGATTCTGTTCTGGATGGGGCCTGCAAGAGAGCTCTGGTTTGTCCCTGAGCATTTCGTCCAGATTTGGGATTTGCCCCTAAGCATTTCACCCGGATTTGGGATTTGTCCCTGATCAATTTGATCTGGATTTGGGATCTGTCCCTGACCACTTGATCTGGAATTGTGGCTTGTCCTTGACCGTTTGATTTGGAGTTGAGGTTTGTCCCTGATTAGTTTGCTCTGTTTTTGGTCTTTGCCCCGACCATTTGAGCTGAATTTGTGGTGTGGCCCTGCCCACCGGAGCAGAGAGGGAGGTGTTTGTGTGCCGCAGCGCCTCTGGAACAGAGGGAAGTGCAGCCGAGGCAGGAGGGGCGCAGGGGCTGGGGGCCCCGCAGAGTGCTTGCAGCGGCAGAGGCACTGACAGGGGAAAGGCAGAGAGGTTTAGCTTTCATTTTCCGAGCCGCTGCCCGGTGCAAAGGCAGCTCGGGGCCGCTCACTGCCGGCAGATGAAAGCTGTTGGGCGGTGGCAGGAGTCGTTGCTGCTCCCTGGCTCGCTGGGTGCCGGAGGAGCAGAGGAGAAGGGGAGAAGGGGAGGATTCTCTTCCTTACCAGGCACTTCCAGCCTAGAGCTGCTGCAGCCTCCCAGCCGGCACAAAGCTTCTCTTTGCTCCAGCAGTACAAATCTGAGCTCACCATCAGCATCCTGGAGCTTCACCCCCCAGCCCTTGCCTCTCTAAATTGCACTGCCAGGACACGTAGAGAGGCCTCCTGCCGAGGCAGCAAATCCCTGGCACTGAACAGTGAACCCTGCAGTGGACAGAGGGTGAGGAGGCTGCTCCGCGGCGCTGCAGGCCTGGGCTGCTTTCGGCGCTTCCCTAACAGCAGAGAGCTGCTGCGCCCACAGGAGCTCTGCAGTGCCCTGGGCTCTTCGCACCCCCATCAAGGGGAGCCTGGAAAACTGCCGGAGAGCAGCTCCTGCCGGAGAGCAGCTCCTGCCAGAGCCTGAGCCAGGTGGGTTGGGCTCTGCTGCCCAGGGCCAGGTGATGGCAGGAGAGGACATGGCCTGGAGTGGTGCTAGGGGAGGAGGTTGGAGGGAAGAAATATCTTTGGAGCAGGAGTGGTCAGGGACTGGCACAGGCTGCCCAGGGAGGTGGTAGAGTCCCCATGCCTGGAGGTGTTCCAGAGCGCTGTGCCCGTGGCACCTGGGACCATGGTTTGGTGCCCACGGTGGTGCTGGGCTGGTGTGGGCCTGGCTGCTCTCGGAGGCCTTTGCCAACCCAAACCGTCGATGTTGTGCTGGAGGGTCCCAGCACCAAGGGCCTTACCAAAGCACCCTGGAGCCCTAGAAGTGTCCTGCTGGCAGCCTGCTGAGAGCAGGGCAGGCCCTGTGCCCCCCGGGCAGGCAGCTGTGCAGCAGGAAGCCAGGGCAGAGCTGAGCCACAGCTTCCTGCCAGGCAGCCCCAGCCTCCCACACATGGCACAGCTCTGCCCCTGAGACCTCTCCTGAGCATCAGACCCTGGGGGCTGCCTGGGTTTGTCCCCTTGAGTTGGATGAGAGCTGAGAGCTCTGAGCCTCTCACCAAGCTCTGCGTGCAGAAGTGCCCTAAAGCTCTGCCAGGGGCTGTGAGCTGCATCCTCAACCTGCAGGAGGCAGCTGGAGAGCTGTGGGTGGGCAGGGAAGCAGCCATGCCCTGGCAGTCGGGATGGAGCAGATGACCTAATTTCTGTTCCATCAGAGCTGTCCCCGAGTGCCCAGCTGAGCCTGTGGGCACCACTGACAACATGCGTTAGAAATCCTGACACCCTGAGCTGCCAGTTCAACACAGCTGGCCTGGGGCTCCTGGGGCCACCACCCTGCCAGCACTGCTCAGCTGCACACCAGGGCCTGGCACCCGATCAGAGCTCCAGAGCTGACCTACATCTGCTCCATCTGGGCTGCCTCCTCAGCTGCAGGAGAATCTCACTCTGCTGAGACCCCACCCAGAGTCCTGTGCCCAGCGCTGGTGCCCCCAGCACAAGCAGGGCATGGAACTGCTGTAGAGGGTCCAGAGGAGGCCAGAAAGATGATCAGAGGGCTGGAGACCCTCCCCTGTGGGGACAGGCTGGGAGAGCTGGGGCTGTGCAGCCTGGAGAAGAGAAGGCTGCAGGGAGAGCTCAGAGCAGCCTGGCAGTGCCTGCAGGGGCTGCAGCAGAGCTGGGGAGGGACTTTGAACAAGGGCTGGCAGTGACAGGAGGAGAGACAATGGCTTGGAGCTGGGAGAGGGGAGACTGAGACTGGAGCTGAGGAAGAAATTCTTGGCAGTGAGGGTGGGGAGAGACTGGCACAGGCTGCCCAGGGAGTGGGCAGTGCCCAACCTCTCCTGCCTCTTTCCAGCAGGTCTGTGTGTTGCAGGTTGCTGAGAGCTGCTCTGCCCTCGGCGCTGCCTGAGCCTTCCGGAGCAGAGCTCTCTGATGGGCTTGGCTGTAGGAGGCTGGCCCAGAGCTGTGTGCCCGTGGCACTGTGAGCACCTCCTGTCTCCTGTGTGTGCCAGGGGAGCTCTCCTGCTCTGGACGAAGATGTCCCTGCCCACTGCAGGGCTTGGATGAGCTCTGAAGGTCCCTTCCATCTCCCGCCCGCTGTGGAGCCAGGCACCAAGGCATGGCAGCTGCTCCCCATGCCTTGCATTCCTCTTCCTAAAGGAATTTCCTGTGCAGGGCGATCCCAATTTCTGCAGCAGTGGGCAATAAAAACCCCTTCGGGCTCCTAAGGAACAGGAACAAATCGCTGGGGGCTGTAACAAGAAAAGCTGTCCTGAGGTGCAGGAAGCTTCACACGGACAGGGAGGGAGGGCTGAGTGCTGAGGGCCCTCGGTGGAAGCAGTGACTGAAGACTCCCAACCCTGCCCTCAGCAGGCTCCTTCCTGCCTCTTGGTTTTTCCCTTGGCTCCTGAAGTTTTTCCATGTTTTCCAGATGGAATGGAGAGGCTGTGGTTGCTCAGAGAAGCTGCCTCAGAGACCCATCCCAGGGAGCTCCACGGCACCAGAAGATGAAGTTTGATGTCCCTGCCGAGACCTCACCTGCAGTCCTGCCTCCAGCTCTGCTGTCCCCAGCAGGAGGAGGATACAGAGCTGAGTCCAGAGGAGGCACAAAGATGCTGCCAGGGCTGGAGCAGCTCTGCTGTGAGCACAGGCTGAGGGAGCTGGGGGGGTGCAGCCTGCAGAGGAGAAGGCTCCAGGGGCACCTCAGAGCTGCTGCCAGGGCCTGAAGGGAGCCTGCAGGAAGGCTGCAGAGGGACTTGTGCTGAGGGGGTCTGAGACAGCCCAAGGGGCAATGGTTTGGAGCTGAGGCAGAGCAGGCTGAGAGTGGAGCTGAGGAAGAAGTTGTGCAGTGTGAGGGTGCTGAGAGCCTGGCACAGGCTGCCCAGGGAGGCTGTGGCTGCCTCCTGCCTGGGGGTGTTGCAGGCCAGGCTGGGTGAGGCCTTGAGCTGCTGGGAGGCTGAAGGTTTTCTGGTTCTAAGCAGATGATCCTGAAGGTCCCTTCCACCCCAACCCATTCCATGGTTCTTTGAGCTGTGGCTCAGCTGTGCCCTCAGTGTGGCCCAGTCACAGCTGGGTGAGCAGGACAGCTCAGGGCACATCTGCTGCCCCAGGGCAGACCTCCAAGGGTTCCACTGCCACTACTCATAAGAGATTTCTGCCCAAACCTCTCCAGGCAGGCCAGGAGGAGATGAGAGCCTGCAGAGGTGTAGCAGGGGAAGTGCCTTATGGCCTTTTCAAGCTGTGCTGCTCTGTGCTCCTTCAGGGAGTCCTGTGCCAGGGCTGGCTGGGCAGGAGAGCAGTGCCACCAGGTGGGGTCATGGCTGCAGAACAGGGCACTGCAGGGGACCTGGGAATGGGGCAACAAGAACAGCAGAGATCACAGACAGCAAGGACAGCAGCAGGAAGGATGGAAGGTGAGCAGATGGGCAGGGGACTACAGAATCCTCTGCAGGCCCTAAGCAGCCCAAGGGTGCATCACAGCTGCATCAGGAGGGTGGCTAGGCTGGGACAGAGTGACACAGATGAAGTGAGCCAGCTGCCACTGGCAGCCTGACACCATGGCACTGCCAGCTGCGGAGCCACTGGGCAGTGCTCAGCTGGTGGCCCTGATGCAGCCTGGCCCTGGCTTCTCCTTGGGAGCAAGCAGCAGGGACTGGCTCCTATGCTCAGCACTCCTAAAGCACTGGGTCCAGCTCTGGACCCTTGCTCCAGGAGGGGCTGGAGCAGGTCCAGAGCAGGGCTGGAGAGGAGCAGCTGAGGGAGCTGGGGGGGTTGGTGTGGAGCAGAGGAGGCTGAGGGCAGAGCTCATTGCTCTCTGCAGCTCCCTGAGAGGAGGCTGCAGGCAGGGGGCGTTGGGCTCTGCTCCCCAGGCTCAGGCGGCAGGAGGAGAGGAAATGGCCTGGAGTGGTGCCAGGGGAGGGTTAGGTTGGAGAGGAGGAAAAATGTCTTTGGTGCAGGAGTGGTGAGGGACTGGCACAGGCTGCCCAGGGAGGTGGTGGAGTGCCCATGCCTGGAGGTGTTCTATGTGCCCCTGCCACTTGGGGCCATGGTTTAGTGCCCATGGTGGTGCTGGCTTGGTGTGGGACTGGCTGCTCTCAGAGGCCTTCTTCAGCCCAAAGCATTCCCCAGACAGCTCCCCCAGCCCCCTCAGCATCCTCACAGCCCCCACTGGGATCTCTGCAGTGTCTCCCTGCCCTCTCCAGCCCCCAGTGTGTGCAGACTGCTCCTGATGCTGCTCCCTGCAGCTCAGTCGATGCTCAGTTGTCCACCTGCCAAGTTTCACTTGGGTTGCTGGAGTCTGCTGGCAGCCAAGCAGCAGAAGAGTGCAGCTGGAGAGCAGCCCCCATTTCATTACCTCCCCACAGCCCCACATCAGCTGCCTTCACATCAGAACTCCTCCCTGGAGATAGATTAGGCTGCTGAAAAAGTACTGCCCAGTAGTACTGCCCAGAAGTGGATTTAGTCTGGCTGAGCACTGGAAGAGTCTTTGCTGCTCTCCTCTCTCAAACCAGAGCTGCTGCTGCTGCTTCCTAGGAGAGAAAGGAGATGCCATAAAGCCACCTGGAAAGAGGAGAGTGGCACCACAGGGGTTAACTGCCCCCAGTTCTCAGGGCATTTGTCACATCCCCAGGAGCTGCCCCGGAGCTATGACACCACCAGCCCTGGGGACCAGGGTTCCTGCTTCAGCTTCTCTGCCCTTTTACTGCACTGTGCCCGAAGAATGCCACTGGGCAGAAGCAGCTCTAGTGGCAAACAAAGCTCAGCCCCAGAGCTGCTGGGCTCCACAGCAGGCAACCTGCTCCCAGAGCAGCTGCCTACAGGGCAGCCCAGGGCTGCCAGGGGGGCAGGCACTGCAGGGCAGTTCCACAGCACAGCCTTGGCAGAAGCCTGGCAGGGAGCTCTGGAATCAGCCCCTGCCACGGCAGGGCAGGGCACACAGGAACACGTCTGGGGGTCTGGAAGCCTCCAGAGCAGACTCCACAGCCCTCCTGGGCAGCCTGCTCCAGGGCTCAGCACCCTCACACCAGAGGAGTTTCTCCTCATGCTGAGGTGGAACCTGGGTTGCTGTTTGTGCCCAGTGCCCCTTGTCCTGGCACAGGGCACCGCTGCACAGAGCCTGGCACCTTCCCCTTGCCCCCCACTCCTCGGATGTTTACAGGCACTGCTCAGATACCCTCTCAGCCTCCTGCTCTCCAGGCTCAGCAGTCCCTCCCAGGGCTCTCAGCCTCTCCCGGCCCATGGCAGGGGGCTGGAGCTGGGTGGTCTGCAGGTCCCTGCCGAGCCGAGCCGAGCCGAGCCGAGCCGAGCCATGGCTGCAGGAAGCCGTGGGCAGGCAGAGGCTGGCAGCACCACCTCCTGGCAGGCACTCGGAACTGGGGCTGGGTGCCAGAGGAGGGCCAGGGCATTGCTCCGCAGTTCCCAGAGCCCGCAGCAGGAAGTGACCTCCTCAGGAACCTCCACCTCAGCAAGGCCTTGCCATGGTTTCATTGCATCCAGCTGTGCAGCTTGGCAGCAGCTGACTGATGGCCTCAGCACTCCTCAGAGGTACCCACTTGTGCTGACAAAGTGGCACAGAACCTGCCCAAGTCCTCAGCTGAAGCTGCTTGCATGGCCCAAGAGGAACCCATCTGCTGCCAGCTGCTAAGGTGGCTGTGAGACACTGCAGCATAGGTATGAGCCAGGGGCGCCCAGGGGGGTAAGAAGGGCAGCAGCAGCCTGACCTGGATCAGCACAGGTGAGGGCAGCAGGAGCAGGGCAGGGATTGTGCCCCTGTGCCCAGCACTGGGGAGGGCACAGCTTGAGTGCTGGGGTCAGGTTTGGGTCCCTCACTGCAAGAAGGACACTGAGGGGCTGGAGCAGGTCCAGAGAAGGGCACCAAAGGTGGGGCAGGGTCTGGAGAGCAGGGCTGGGGAGGAGCAGCTGAGGGAGCGGGGGGGGGGCTGGTGTGGAGCAGAGGCTGCCCAGGGAGGTGGTGCAGTCCCTGCGCCTGGAGGTGCTCGTGTGCCCATGGCCCCGGGGCCGCAGTGCGCACGACGGTGCTGGGCTGGCTGCTCCCGGAGGCCGTTCCCAGCCCAGGCCATGCCTGATTCTATGTGGGAGTGCCGGGAGAGGCCTGCGACCACCGCTCCCCGCAGGTGGCTGCAGGCACACAGCAGGCTCCTGGCGGCCGGGGCGGGCTCGGTGCTGCTGCCGCACAACACCGGCAGGCAGCGCCCCCGCGCGCAGAATGGCGGCGGCGCGCGGCCCCACAATGCTCGGCGCGGCCGCGCGCTTCCGGGAGCGGGCCCAGGAGGAGAGCGGGCGGCAGGCGGCACCCGGGAGCGGCCCCGGGCGGATGTGAGCGGGCGGCCGGCCGGAGCTGGAGGCGGCGGTGCCTGCACCGCCTGCACCGCC
>VWZE01014624.1:23299-35197 GCA_013396675.1 Eubucco bourcierii | reverse complement strand
CGCGCTCTTGTGTGCCGAGGGGCGGCTGCGCGGGGCGGGCAGAGAGCGCTGCTGGGGGGCTCCGCGGGAGGGAGCGGCGGCCCCGGTTGGAGAGTCGAGCTGTGCGGGCCGAGGAACGCCTGGGGCGCGGCGGTGGAGGCATCGCCGGTGGCTCGGGGACCGTGGCTGCTGCCGAGCAGCCTGGAGGAGGCTCGGCCGCCCTCGAGGGCTGTGCCGCGGTTTCCTCACTGGAGGCTGCGTTACTGCGGGGCAGGACAACCGGCACGGCTCCGGCTGAGAGTCGCCGCCGGAGCGCCGAACGCTGCCCGGAGCGCCGCCGGGGTTCGCTTCCCGAGCCCCGTGCTGCCTCCAGGCCTTCGCGCTGGGGCGAAGCAGCTGCAGGCCCCTGGGCAGGCAGCCAGAGCTGCTCGCGGAGGTGCAGGAGGAGCCCCCGCAGAGGCAGGGGGGGCCCAGTCCGGGCTGTGCTGCCAGCCGCCGCCCGCGGTGGCTGGGTCCGGTCTCTTCCCGGGCTCGGATCCCTCAGCACGCTCCCTGCCTGCCCAGGCTGTGCCTCTGCCCTCTTCCTGCGCCGGAGGAGGACTCTGCAGAGCTCGGCAGCTGCCGGGTGCAGGAGGCAGGAGGGGCAGGGCTGTCACAACCTGGCCTGGCAGCGTCGGGCAGGTCGGGGAGCTCCTCACACGCGGGCTGCGGCTTGGGCTGTCGGGTTTGGATGCCCTCTGAAAGGCCTTCTGCTGTGCGTTTGTGTAGCTTTTCTCTGGTGCTTTTCGTGTTGGTCTCCATGCCCATGGTGCCTGGACCGGGAGGTCCCTGCGCAGGCTCCTGTCTGCTTCCAGACTTGGGCAGTGCCTGGCAGAGGAGAGCGAGGAGCCGCTGGGCACAACTCAGGTGGAAGAAAGAGGTTTGCAGTAACGTGGGAAAAGGGACTGGCTCTTGGGAGGTGTAGAGATGTTGGCAGAGCAGGCAGGGATGCACTGGGGAAGGCTGAGGAGCTCTGGCAATCACAGCTGGCAGAGGGTGTGGGACGCAACAAGAAGGGTAGCAGAAGGGGGAGCAGGGAATGTGTGGGCCCAGTGCCGAGCGAGGTGTGAGCCCTGGCGGCAGAGCATGCAGAGGAGGCAGAGTCACTGAGCAGCTTCTTGCTGCAGGCTTTGCTGCTGAGAGCAGCCCTCAGCAACTGCAGAGCCTGGAGGCAAGAGAGCAAGTCTGGAGAATGGGAGAGTGTCTCTTGGCCAAGGAGGGTCTGGCAGGCTGGACAGCCACACCTTGGAGGGAGGCACCCGTGGGTGCTGGGGGAGCTGCAGACGGTGCTGTAAGCCACTCTCCATCGGCACTGGAGGCTGGTGTGGAGCTGGGCAGGGGCTTGAGGACTGGAGGAAAGCATTGCCACTGCAGTCTGCAAACCAAGGAGCTTCCAGAGCAGACACCTTCCCCTTCCTCCCTGGGGTCCTGGAGATCCATGCTAGAGGCCATCTCTAAGCATGTGTAGGAAGAGGCTTTAAGGAGCAGCCAGCGTGGATCAGCAAGGGGAGCGGTGTGGTGGTGTGAGCAGCTGGGCAGGGCACAGCAGTGGCTGTTGTCTGCCTTCAGCAAGGCTTTGAACGCTGCCTGCCATGGGGAGGGCTGGGAGGTGTGGGTCAGGTGAAGGGGCCGTGAGCTGGGTGGGGGCTGCTGCAGCACAGCTCAGAGGGCTGTGATCGGCACTGGCCTGTGGCTGGGGGAGTTCCCCAAGGGTCAGGACTGGGCCCAGGGCTCATCAGTGCCCTGGACCAAGGGGCAGAGTGGAGCCTCGGGCAGTTTGCTGGTGGCACAAAGCTGGAGCAATGGCTGGCAGCCCTCGGGCCACACTGTGAGACCTGGCCAGGCTGGGGAGCTGGGGGCAGGGACCTCATGAAGCTAACAAAGGCAGGGGTAGGGTCCTGGTCCTGGGGGGAGCAACTCCCTGAAGCAGTACAGGGGAGGGGGTCCTGCTGGGGAGCAGCTCTGGGGGGAAGGACCTGGAGGTGCTGGGGGATAGCAAGTTCCACATGAGCCAGCAAGGTGGCCACATGGCTAACAAACCCCCAGTGGTGTCCTGGGGGGCACGAAGAAGAGTGTGGACACTTCTTGGGGTCATCTTTACATCTGCCTCCTTTTACCAGCCCCTTGGTGGGGCTGGGTTGTGGCTTTTGATGTGCCAAGAGCTGTTTCAAGTATGAAGTTGATGCCCTTTACCACCTGTCCTCAGAACACCTTTGCCTCCTTCATGTGGTTTTTAGAGTCCTCTTTGTCCTGCTGTTCTGCTGCCCTCCAGTTCGACACAGCTTGGTTTGCTGATGGCTTCCTTCTGCTAACCTCAGCTTTGCTATGTTGAGAGCTCTGCGGTTAAGCCTGGGGGGTTGTGAACTGAAATCAGGCTCCTGGCCAGCAGCAGCTCCAGGAAGGTCCAAGAACTGGCACTGAGTGATTTCTGGTGTGAACTTTCTTCCCTGATTCTCTGCAGTTGTGTTTTAGGCAGGACCCAGATGCTGGGGGAGAGAGGAGCAGTCTGAGCCAGGCTGGCACAGGGGCACAGGCAGGTGTGGGTCGCTCCCCAGCGCTTCCCAGCTGAAGCAACCTCCGGGTGTGGTGCTCCAGCAACCTGATCTGAGCTGGGACTGCCCCAGCCCCGGCCTCAGCCTTCTGCTCCCTTCCCCATTCCTCTGAGCACAATCACGGAGCTGAGCCACAGGCCTGGCCTCTGGGCTTTGCCCACGGAGGGACAAGCTGGCAGCCTCTCGGCCTCTTCTCCCTGTACATTCCTCTCCCTGGCCCTGCTCGCCGCCTGACTGCCCAGGCGCCTGCCCTGTGGGTGAGGGCTGGCAATGGCTGTGCTCAAGGGCAGGGATGAAGGCAGCTTGGACAGCACTCAGCTGGCTACCCTGAGCTGAACTGGAAGCAGTGCTCCTTGTAATGCCAGCGT
This sequence comes from Eubucco bourcierii, assembly GCA_013396675.1. Taxonomy (NCBI): domain Eukaryota; kingdom Metazoa; phylum Chordata; class Aves; order Piciformes; family Ramphastidae; genus Eubucco; species Eubucco bourcierii. The sequence continues at coordinate 32,259 of VWZE01014624.1, read as the reverse complement.
GCCATGCTGGGAGGGACCCCAAGGGCCAGCCAGTCCAACCCCTCTAGGTGCTGGTGGAGTTACCGTGAGCTGCCCCAGCAGCCTGCCAGGCTGAGTCTCCAAGCTGCAGGGGACTGCACTGGTTTCCCTGGGAGACGATTCCAGTGCGCAGCTGTGCTCATGCTGCAGTCTCTCCAGCAGCAGCTTGTCCCCGTCTCTCTTTGCCTTCCCCCTGGGACCCCTGTGTAGAGGCAGCCTCCCTCCTGCTGCGGGGCTCCCTGTGAGGCTGGAGACAGGGCCTGCTTTCTGGGGGAAGCGTGGCTCTGCTGCTCACCACAGTGCCTGCTTGTGTAGCTTTGCCTCTGAGAAATTAACGTCAGCTCCTCTCAGATTTGTTCTTTCCATGGTCAGTCATCTCTGCTGGCCCAGGGCAGCAGTGGAGTCCCCACCCCTGGAGGGAATTCAGTGCCGTGGAGATGTGGTGCTGAGGGACATGGTTTAGTGGTGCCCTGGCAGTGGACTCCAGGATCTTAAAGGTCTTTTTCCAGCCTAAATGGTTCTGCAAGAGAACCTTCTCTAGTGGTTCAGTGTTGGTGCTGCTTGTCGTGGGGCTCAGCCCCAGCTGAGTGCTAGCAGCACTTCCTGTCCCTGAGCAGAGCAGCAGCGAGCACCCAGCTGCAGAGCTGGTGGTCACTGAGTGCATCTGAAGAGCTGCTGACGTGCAGAATCCCATCACAGGACTAGGATTTACAGGGTGTGGAGGTTTCAGAACCAAGTGGTGGTGTTGGTGACCAAGCTGGGGGAGCTGTGTGATTCAGAGGGCACTGGGAGGGCATTCACAGGCAGTTCGGTGTGGTGGGACAACAAAGGGCAGGAGGTGCAGCAGGCCCGGAGCAGCTGCTGAGGGCTTGGAGGTGCAACTGGTGATCAGGCAGCTCTGAGCTCTGCTTCACACTTGGCGTACCAAAATGTAGCAAGGCCAGGAGCAGCTGCTGAGGGCTTGCACACTGAGCTCATGGTCAGGAGTATGCAGTGTGGGGATGGGTGACCAAAGCCTCCTGCAAGGTGAGACTTCATCCTCCCGGGCTGCAGCCTCAGCTGGAGCCAAACGCCTGATTCCTCTCCCCTGGGCTGTCCTTTCTGCTCCTTCTCCTTGTGCCCTTTGAGTGTCTCCTGATGCTGCTTGGGGTTGAGCTGACTGTGAAAGTTTGACTCCACAAGCTGGGAGTTGGTTGTATCTCAGCCTGGCCTGGCACAGGAGGGGACATCCACAATCTGTGCCCTGTGCCAGTGTCCCTCCACCCTCACTCTAAAGAATTTCTGCTTCATCTCCAGTCTCCATCTCCCCTCTTCCAGCTCAGAACCATTGCCCCTTGTCCTGTCACCATCAGTCCTTGCTCCATGTGGACATGGCGGTGCAGGACCCCCTCAGCACAAGTCCCTCTGCAGCCTTCCTGCAGGCTCCCTTCAGGCCCTGGCAGCAGCTCTGAGGTGCCCCTGGAACCTTCTCCTCTGCAGGCTGCACCCCCCAGCTCCCTCAGCCTGTGCCCACAGCAGAGCTGCTCCAGCCCTGGCAGCATCTTTGTGGCCTCCTCTGGCCTCTCTCCAGCAGCTCTGTGCCCTTGAGCTGGGTTTCCAGCACTGCCAGTCTGGTGTCACCCTACAGCAGGCAGAAAGTTCTTGTTTCTGTTTAAGCTTTGGGGTGGTTCTGTTCTCCCTCAGCCCCCAGCAGGAACTGACCAACTGCCTGCTGCTGCTCTACTGTTTCAGGCCCCTGGTGCTGGGCAGTTTGTGGGCAGCCTGGCTCTCTGTTGGCTGCACCCTGAGGCTCCACTAGGATCTGGCTCTGTTTGCAGTTGGAGATTTCCCCTTCAGAGCCAAGTTTGTATTTACCTGCTACTAGAGACAGGTTGATTCCTCCACACCCCCAGCTACAGGGGAGTGCCTTGCTGTGTGTACCAGGAGCCAGGTCTCTGTACCCAGGAGCTGCTGTCCTGAGCTGCACATCTCAAGTGTCACACTCAGAGTCCCCTCCCTGCACCTGCTGCCTGAGTTCCTTTGGCTGCAGCCCAGCACAGTTTGCTGTCTGGGCTCCTGCTCATGCTGAGCTTCTCCTCAGCACTGCTCTGTCCACTCTCCACCCAGCTTGCTGACTGCACCACACAGCTTGGTTCTTTCCACCGACTTGCTGAGGCTGCCTCCATCCCACTGCCCACCTGGGCACGACCACTCCTGGGCACTCTTGAGCTCATCTCAGGTAGCACTTGACAGAGCTGCACTGTGAGGCTGCTGCCAGGTGTTGTCCCTGCAGAGCAGCAGCCCCTGCCTGGGGCAGTGGGAGGATGTCCTTCAGCTGTGTCTTGTGTGCAGCAGGAGCTGTGCAGGCAGTGGAGCTGGGGAGGTCTGAGGTGCCTCCAGCTGCAGCCCTCCCCTCTGAGCTGGGGGCCTTTGGGTGCAGCTGAGGAGTGGCTTCTAGGTGGCACCTCACAGTCCCCACCCTGCACATTCTCTCCCTCACCCAACACACCTTACACAGAGCCTAGGAGGAGTGAAATGGATTGTGCTGAACCTGCCTGATGTGCTTCACAGAGATCATCGAGGGCAACCTGTGACCTAACCCACCACAGCAACTAACCCATGCCACTAAATGCCACATCCAGTTTTTGCTTAAAGACCTTCAGGGATGGGGCCTCCACCAGCTCCCTGGGCAGCCCATCCCAGTGCCCAGGCACCTTTCCAGCAGGAAGTGCCTCCTGACATCCAACCTGAGCCTCCCCTGGCACCTGACCGTGCCCTCTTGTCCTGCCACAAGCTTCATGGAGGCAGACCCTGACCCCTGACTACAGCTTCCTCGTAGGCAATTGCAGAGAGTGCTAAGGTCCCCCTGAGCCTCCTCTTCCCCAGGCTGCACCCCCATAGCTCCCTCAACCTCTCCCCAGCAACTTTCCCCTCCAGCCCCCTCCCCACTTTTGTTGCTCTCCTTTGGCCCCACTCCAACCCCTCAATATCCTCTTGCAGTGAGTGCCCAGAGCTGCACCCAGAGCTCCAGGTGAGGCCTGCCCAGTGCCAACACAGGGCAGAATGACAGCCCCAGTGCTGCTGGCCACACTGCCCCTGATACAGGCCACGGTGCCACTGGCCTTCCATGCCACCCAGGCAGACTGCTGGCTCATGCCCAGACAATTGTCACCCAGCACTGCCAGCTCCCACTCTGCCAGGCTCTCTGCAGCCGCTCAGCCCCCAGTCTGTATTGCTGCCTGGGCTGGTTGTGGCCAAAGTGTAGGACCTGCACTTGCCCCTGTTGTCTCTCATCCCCTTGGCTTTCTCAGGTCTGTCCTAGCAGTGACAGCACAAAGCACTTCAGGGGAAGCCCCCAGGGAGGTGCATTCTGCTGCCCCAATGCTGCCATCCTGACAGGGGGAGCCCACGAGTGGGCATCCTCACACCCAGGGTGGGACAAGGCCCACGCAGCTCTGCTCGGTGTCGGGTGGCTCAGGGCTCAAATCCTGCCCCAGAGCCCTGCTCTGCAGCCTGCAACCAGGAGCAGGCAGAGCCCAGGCTGGAGCAGCCTCTGCAGAAGGAAGCCAAGCATGGCCTAGGCTGATCCCTGGCAGCAGGGCAGGACAGGCAGGGGACTCTCCCCCTCTGCTCTCCCTGCTGAGACCCCATGCAGAGCTGTCTCTGGTTCTGGTGTCCCCAGCAGAAGGACACTGAAATGCCAGAGAGGGCCAAGAGGAGGCCATGAGGAGCCTCCCCCAGGGGCACAGGCTGGCAGAGCTGGGACTGCTCAGCCTCCAGAGGAGGAGGCTCCAGGGAGAGCTCAGAGCAACTTCCAGTGCCTGAAGGGGCTCGAGGGGAGCTGGGGAGAGACTTGTGAGAAGGGCTGGCAGTGCCAGGCTGAGGGACAATGGCTTTGAGCTGGGAGAGGGGAGACTGAGACTGGAGAGGAGGAAGAAATTCTTGGCAGTGAGGGTGGGGAGAGACTGGCACAGGCTGCCCAGGGAGGCTGTGGCTGCCCCCTCCCTGGAGGTGTTTAAGGCCAGACTGAATGAGGCCATGAGCAACCTGGGCTGGTGGGAGGTTGAAGATCATCCAGTGCCAACCCCTGGCATGGGCTGTGCCATAGATCTTCAGGGTCCCTTCCAGCCTGCAGCATTCTGTGACCTTTGCCACTGCTGTTCCTTCCCTTGCTGCACACCAGCCCAAGGGGTTGGTGCTGGGCAGCTGCCACCCCCAGGGGAGGAGGTGCAGCTGGGTGAGGGCTGTTGGCAGTGAGCAGATGTGGGGGACACGAGGGTGCAACTGAGGGGTCCAGAAAGAGGAATGCAGAGATTGGGGAAGGCTTGCAGGGCAAATCAGGGTTGGTCTGGCGCTGCTGGTGCCCGGCAGAGCTGGCACCGGCACCACAGCTGAGCTAGTGAGGAGGAAGGGGCAGAAGGATTGCTCAGCTTGACCAAAGAGGAGTCAGGAGGCTGCCTGCTGCCCAGCTGGCCCCTGGCCACTTCTGCTTTGTTTAACATGATGCCAAAACAACCACCCCCCTGGCTCTGCTTGGGCAGTGTGGGCACTGGGCAGGGAGGCACTGAGGGATCCCTGAGTGGCTTGGTGCCTGGCAGCAGCAGGGCTGCACTCTTGTACCAGGAGGAGAGCTGCAGCCAGAGAGGTTTTGGAGGGGAAGGAGGAAGTGGGGACAAGTGGATTCTTGTGCAGGCTTACAGGAACCAGGAGTGCCCTGGGCACCAGGATCAGCTTAGTCACCCTCTGCAGCCCCTGGGGCTGCTGCTCGCTGCCTTCCCAGGGCTCGGGGAGGTGTTTCCAGGAGGGAGTTTGAGTCTGCTGGGCTGGAACAGCACTTCTGAGCTTCTCCTTCCATACCAAATATAAACCAAACAATTCTGTAGCAGATTTCTCATCGGAATCACAGAATGGGTTGGGTTGGACAAGACCTTTGAGTGCAGCCAGTCCCGCACCAACCCGGCACACACCATGGGCACCAAACCACAGCCCCAGGTGCCATGGGCACACAGCTCTGGAACACCTCCAGGCATGGGCACTCCATCACCTCCCTGGGCAGCCTATGCCAGTCCCTCACCACTCTTGCACCAATGGCATTTTCCCTCCTCTCCAGCCTAACCCTGCCCTGGCACCACTCCAGGTCATTTCCTCTCACCTGAGCCTGGGGAGCAGAGCCAAACATCCCCTGGCTGCAGCCTCTTCTCAGAGAGCACTGAGCTCTGTCCTCAGCCTCCTCTGCTCCACACCAACCCCCTCAGCTCCCCCTCCCCAGCCCCTCAGTGTCTTTGTTTTCTTGCCACAAACCAGACCCCGTGCCCGGCCGTGGTGGCAGCTGTCCCTTGCTTGCTGGCAGGACCTGTCCTGCTCCTGAGCTGCTGTGCAGGCAGAGGTGGAAAGGTGCAGGAGCAGCATTGCTATGCAGCTGGGGCTGTGCCTCTGGGGCAGGTCCTGTGCTGGGCAAGGCCCCAAGCAGTGCAGGAGTGGTGCCAGCCCTGTCTTGCTCCATGGCTCACATTCCACACACTCCTGGGAGCCAGCAGCCAGCCTGTGCCATCCTGTTTGCCAACAGCCACTCTGGCCTAGGGAGGCTCCAGCAACCTGTGCTGAAAGAACATCTTGCCCAGAGAGGCTGTGGATAGCTCCCTGGCCAGGCCAGGCTGGATGAGGCCTTGAGCAACCAAGGCTAGTGAAAGGTTGAAGATCGTCTAGTGCCCAGCCCATGGCAGGGGGGGCTTGGCAGTAGATGATTTTCAACATCCCTTCTAACCAAACTCATCCCAGGGTGTTCCCCCCTCTGGAGGTGTTCAAGGCTAGGCTGGATGAGGCCTTGGGTACCCTGGGCTGGTGGGAGGTGTCCCTGTGCCTGTGGCAGGGGTTGGATCTGGATGATCTTGAGGGTCCCTTCCAACCCAACCCAATCTATGATTAGTCTCAGTTTCATGAAAGAATTCAGGGCTAGCTCAGTGAAGCTCTTCCTTCCCTCCCTCCTGCCAGGTGGTCTGGGTGAGGGCTGGTGCCAGACCATGAGCAGTGACTGGTGGTGGAGGTGCTGGGCAGCAGCTTGGCCTTGGTGCTCTTCGAGGTCTTTCAGCCTCCTTTAGTTTGTCGTTCTGTGGCAGGGGCTGTTTGGGGGCTGGGGTTAGCTACCTGCTCACAGTGTGTGCACCCCAGAGAAGTGGGGGTGTTCTCCAGGGGGCAGCCAGGGAAGGCATTGCCCCTGGCAGCAGAGGTGGTGAAAGTGCTGTGAGAAGGGACCTGAAGGCTTTGCCTCTCCCAGGCTGTGCCTTGCTGCACTCAGCCTGCTGCCTGCACCAATGCGGCGGTTCAGGAGCGTGCAGGAGTCAGCCTGAGCTCGGCGCAGGCTGGGGCCTGGCTGCTGAAGGGCAGGGCTGTGGTTTGCTGCCCCAGGGCTGCGTGTGACAGAGAGGGAGGCTCCTGGCACTCACTGCAGCTGTCCTTGTCTTGCAGAGGCAGTGGAGGCCATGCTGGCAGACTATGACATCCTCTCACAGGCCAGCATCCAGCAGCACTCGCTGAGGAGGAGAGACCTGCAGCCCCAGACACATGTAGAGAGGCTGCTCAGCTTCTCAGCCCTGCACAGGTAAGGAAACCACCAGCAGGCCAGAATAATTCCCTGGGGTGGTGATGATGAGCAACCTTCCAAACCCAAGAGTTACTTGCTGTGGTCATGAGATGGTGCATGCAGGCTGCTGTGGCTTCAGGGAGGCTCAGCAGAGGCAGAACTCAGCTGCACTGCTGCAGGGGCAGGGAGTGAAGGTGCCCTTTGCTTTGTCCTTAGCTTGGGTGTTGTGGAGGTTGCTTCACTGCCTGGGTTGAACACCGTCAAAGTCTCTGCCCTCAGTCTGGGGGCTCTGCTGTGTGGCCAGACTCTGGTTTCCATGGAAGTTTCAGTATCTTCCTGCTGCATACAAGTTTCCCATCCCATAAAACGCTTCCTTTAGTCAGTTTTAATGAGATGGGAAACAGGAGCAGAGCTGAAAGGGGGAGGAGAGGCAGAAGAGAGCAGCTGATGGTTACAGGGAAAGGACCTACAGGTATTTGGGTGTTGAAATCACAGAATGGGTTGGGTTGGGAGGGACCTCAAAGATCCTCCAGCCCCAACCCGTGCCATGGGCAGGGACACCTCCTACCAGCCCAGGGTGCTCCAGGCCTCATCCAGCCTGACCTTGAACACCTCCATGGAGGGGACATCCACAGCCTCCCTGGGCAGCCTGTACCAGTCCCTCCCCACCCTCACTGTCAGGAATTTCTTCCTCATCGCCAGTCTCAGTCTCCCCTCTCCCAGCTCAAAGCCATTGTCTCTCCTCCTGTCACTGCCAGCCCTTGTCAGAAGTCCCTCCCCAGCTCTCCTGGAGCCCTGCAGGCACTGCCAGGCTGCTCTGAGCTCTCCCTGCAGCTTTCCCTTCTCCAGGCTGCACAGCCCCAGCTCTGCCAGCCTGTGCCCACAGGGGAGATTCTCCAGCCCTCAGCTCATCCAGCTCCTGAGCAAGCTCTGGCTGCTCTACCTTGAGGAGTTGTTTGTTTTCCATCAAGCATCTTTAACTCTTCACAAATAGAGTTATCAGTGACCCAGGCTCAGGTTTTTGTAGTCTGCTCCCCAGAATTGAAGCTCTCTGCCTCCTGGACCCCAGGGGGCTGGAGGCTGGGTGTGTCTGTGCCCTGTGTGCTTTGCTTAACAATAAATGAAAGTAAATTCTCTTACAGGCACTTTAAATTGTACCTAACTGCAACTGCTGAACACTTTTCAGAGAGATTTCGAGCAGTGGTTGTGGATGGAGAAGGCAAGGAGCAGGAGCACCCTGTGCAGTGGCAGGACTTCTTCACTGGCCATGTTGTGGGTTAGTATGGGCTGGGGCCAGAGCACAGCCTTGGCCCAGCCTCTGGCCAACCCAAGGCAGCTGCTGCCTCATTGCCCTCAGCTGGGGCTGGGGTGGACAAATGAGCTCGGTCCTTGTGCCCCCTAGGCTGGCTGGGTTTGCTTTGGGGAGCCTTCCTGGTGGGCTTGGAGAGGGTCTGTGGGGGTTTGCTGTTTGCATGGGTTGGTGGCTGGAGGGGGCTTTGTGAGCTACTGCAGCAAGGCCCTGAGCCAGGACTGCTCTGATGGGCTTGGCACAACACGGAGATGGAGCTGAGCCAAGCATCTGCCTGGCATTTTCTTTTTGTTCATTGTGACTTAAAAATTCAAGAGGATGCAGGCTTTAATTGCAGCTGGAATGTAGGCTCTGAGCACCTCTGGCTCAGAGCACAGAGCCCAGGCAGAGCTCAGAGGCTCCATGCAGGCACAGCTGCATCACCTGGACCTTCTCCTTCCTTCTCTTTCAGGAGAGCACAACTCCAAAGTTGTGGCACATATTGGGGATGAAGATTTCACAGTAAGGATCAACACTGATGGAGAAGAATACAACATTGAGGTATGCTGCTGGGAGCTGGCTTCAGAGATCAGGCTTCCAGGATCAGAAGTGGGCTACAGGGGGACTGGGGAGGGACTACTGACAAGGGCTTGTAATGAGAGGATGAGGAGGAATGGGTTTAGACTGGAAGAGGGGAGATTGGGTGTTAGGAAGACGTTGTTGGCAGTGAGGGTGGTGAGACACTGGCACAGGTTGCCCAGGGAGGCTGTGGAGCACAGAATCACCCAACATGATCAAAGATCACCCATATGAGTGATTCTGTGCTCCACAACCTCCCTGGAGGTGTTCAGCACCAGGCTGGATGAGGCCTTACACACCTCTGGCTCCAGCCACAGAGCAGCCCTCCCCTGGCCAGGAGGCACGAGGGGCTGGGAGCTCCAGAGAGGATCAGAACAATCCCAGGTCCTGCAGCACAGCGAGCTGCAGCCTTCTGAGCAGAGTCCAGGCCCCGGAGCTTTCCAAAGTGCTGCCCTTGGTGGGGCTTGGAAGTTCCTCATTCTTGGAACTGTGTTGGAAACTTCTGGGCCACCCTCC
>VWZE01014624.1:12534-22822 GCA_013396675.1 Eubucco bourcierii | reverse complement strand
CCCTCCCTCCCTCCCCGCGCCTGCTGCCCGCCCTCCTTGTTTTTCACCCCCTTGATGCTTGTGTCCTTCAGACCTGATGCCAGACCCCAAGCCCCACAAGTCCCTCCTTAGGCTGCCCTGAGCCACTCAGTGCAGGGCACTGCCAGGCACAGTAGCAGTCATTCCGGCTGGCTGTTGGCACCACCCCGGCCCAAGGCCTGCAGGCTCCTGGGTGAGCCTGGGACGTGTGCTCCTGTGAAGAGTGGGGTGTGAGGAGAGCACCCAAAGCATTCTGTTCCTGGTTTGCATCCAGAGCTGTTTGCCTGTGATTTGAAGCCTGTTGGTGCTTGTGAGCCAGAGGAATGTGGGCACAGAGCTCATGGCTTGGTGAAAGGGGTTGGGTTGGACCTTGAAGACGATCCAGTTGCAGCTCCCCTGCCATGGGCATGTCTCAGTTCTCCATGCAGCCAAGCCCTGCTGCTCACTGCCTGTGTCTGCACAGCCAAATGGAGGCAGGCAGTGGTGGGAAGGCTCCAGCTAGCCCACACTGCCTGCCTGGTGGTGCTACAGCCCTGGGTGAAGTGATGCCCCTGTGCCCTCTGTTCATGCTGCTGGGCTGGCATAGCGTTCACAGTTCTGCAGTGAACCAAAAGCAGTGCCCTGAGGGACTTGTCTGAGGGTGAAAGGGGCAGAAGAGCCCCAGCCCCAGGGGCTGTGCTGGGGATATGGACAGGCTGCTGCTTGGCCTTGGCTGAGGAGCAGACCCTGGCTCTGCTGTGCCAATCCCAGCTGAGGTAGCTGAGGTCGTGCAGCTTGGAGGAGAGGCTGAGGGCAGAGCTCATTGCTCTTTGCAGCTCCCTGGGCGGAGGCTGCAGCTAGGTGGGGGTAGGGCTCTGCTCCCTAGGAACCAGTGACAGGATGAGAGCAAATGGCCTCAGGTTACACCAGAAAGGTTTGGGTTGGAAACTTGTTCACTGGAGGGGTTCTCACAGCCTGGCACAGGCTGCCCAGGGAGGTGGCTGAATGACCATCCCTGGAGGCATCTCAGAGCCCCAGAGCTGAGGTGCTGAGGGCCATGGGTGAGTCCCAGCCTGGACAGAGCTGGGGAATGGTTGAGCTGAGTGATCTGAAAGGGCTTCTTCAGTCCAAGCCATTCTCCAGGCCTGGCTGGTGGTGCAGCTGGCATAGAGAGAAGCAGGGTGCCAGTGTGCATCTGCTGGGGCACTGCTGCCCTGTGCTGGGGGTTGGAGTTGCTCCTGCTTGCTCTGGTGTCAGGGCCATGCTCAAGGCTGAGTGACTTCAGTAGCTGCAGCACTTTGAAGCAGCTGCCTGCTGCTGGGCACAGCACTGCCAGCTGAGCACACACAGGTCCTCTGCTTCTGCTCACTGTGTGGCAGATCTGAGCACCCCCTCCCTGCCTGTGCCAGTCCCCAGGCCGCTATGGAGGGAGCAGAGAAGCCTGAGGAGCCTCCTCAGCTTGCTCATGTTGTGGAGGAAGAAATTCTCTCTCCCACAGCCCTCTCAGCTCGCTGCTGCTGCTCTAGAGATGCTCACAGGTGTTAGCTCTTGTGCAGAACGAGGGGGACTGTGCTGCCTTCCTGTCTGTGTGCAGTGCAGCTGCAGCCAGGGAGGTTTGGTGGCACAGCCCAGCTCTGTGCCTCCTCTGTGCTGCCAGCTGACTCCAGCTGTGCTCTGCCTCCCCTGCAGCCACTCTGGAGGTTTGTGGATGATGTGCAGGATGAGAGGCTGCTGGTCTACAGGTCTGAGGACATCAAAGACTTCTCCAGACTGCAGTCCCCCAAAGTCTGTGGTTATGTGAAGCTGGCTGGGGAGGAGCTGCTGCCCGAGGGGCTGGAGGCCAGGCAGCAGCAGGAAGGTGAGCTCAGTGTCTGTCCTGGGACAGCATCTGCCGAGGGGCACACGGAAGCAGCTCTGCACTCGGAGCACTGTGCAGGAGGACCTCAGGACTCGCCCACAGACTCCACCTTGGGCTGTGATGGTCCCTGGGGGCTTTAAGTCCTTTTTTCCCCTGTCCTTTCCTGTGTTAGCAGAGGTTGGGATGATCACAGTCATAGCATTGTTTGGGTTGGAAAAGGACTCTGAGGTCACCCAGTCCCACACCAGGCCAGCACCACCATGGGCACTAAACCATGGCCCCAAGTGCCAGGGGCACACGGGGCTGGAACACCTCCAGGCATGGGGACTCCACCACCTCCCTGGGCAGCCTGTGCCAGTCCCTCACCACTCCTGCACCAAAGACATTTTTCCTCCTCTCCAACCCAACCCTCCCCTGGCACCACTCCAGGCCATTTCCTCTCCTCTCACCTGAGCCTGGGGAGCAGAGCCCAACCCCCCCTGCCTGCAGCCTCCTCTCAGGGAGCTGCAGAGAGCAATGAGCTCTGCCCTCAGCCTCCTCTGCTCCACACCAACCCCCCCAGCTCCCTCAGCTGCTCCTCCCCAGCCCTGCTTTCCAGACCCTGCCCCACCTTTGCTGCCCTTCTCTGGCCTTGCTGCAGCCTGGAGCAGGGACAGCAGTGGCAGTTTGTTGATTTTCTCGGGTTACCATCAGCAAACCTGCAGCGGAAGAGAAGATCCAGCCCAGAGAGCTCCAAGAACACCTGCAAGATGCTGGTGGTAGCAGATCATCGATTCTTCAAGTACATGGGCAGAGGGGAGGAGAGCACAACCATCAACTACCTGGTGAGTGCCTCTGCTCTCAGCCTGCCTGGGGCACTGCAGACAAAGTCAGCAGTAAGAACAGGGTCCTAGAGTGGCTCAGGTTGGAGGGACCCCAGAGCTCATCTGCCCCAACCCTCCCACCATGCCCAGGGACACCTCTCAACCAGACTCAGTTGCTCAAGTCCTCATCCAACCTGCCCTTGAACACCCCCAGGCAGGAGGCAGCCACAGCCTGTGCCAGGCTCTCAGCACCCTCACACTGCACAACTTCTTCCTCAGCTCCACTCTCAGCCTGCTCTGCCTCAGCTCCAAACCTTTGCCCCTTGGGCTGTCTCAGACCCCCTCAGCACAAGTCCCTCTGCAGCCTTCCTGCAGGCTCCCTTCAGGCCCTGGCAGCAGCTCTGAGGTGCCCCTGGAGCCTTCTCCTCTGCAGGCTGCACCCCCCCCAGCTCCCTCAGCCTGTGCCCACAGCAGAGCTGCTCCAGCCCTGGCAGCATCTTTGTGGCCTTCAGCGGCTCTGTGTCCTCCTCCTGCTGGGGACAGTGGAGCTGGAGGCAGTGCTGGAGGTGGGGTCCCAGCAGAGCAGGGGGTCAGGATCCCTGCAGAGTGCTCTGAAGTGTTTCCAGATCAGTGCACTGCAGCTGCTCTGAGTGTCTGGAGGCTCAGAGCTGCACAGCTGCTCTGTCCCCCAGATCGAGCTGATAGACAGAGTGGATGACATCTACAGGAACACCTCCTGGGACAACGGCGCCTTCACCGGCTACGGCATCCAGATAGAGCAGGTACGCGCCGGGCACTGCCAGCCCTGGGGCACTGCCAGCCCTGGGGCACTGCCAGCCCTGGGGCACTGTCGGCCCTGCCGCTGCGGCTGCCTGGGGTGGGGCACAGCTGCTGGGGCAGCCACCTCCTGCGGGGGCACTCCACCCAGCTCTGAATAGCAACTGCCAGTGCTGGCAGTGGGCTGGCACAACCTGTCTGGTGTGAGCTCCCCACGGCCTTGGGGGTCCTGGAGCTGCTGAGGCTGGAAGGGCTCACCCAGCCCTGCCCTGCAGCTCAGCCCCACCACTGCTGCTGAGCCACTGCCACAAACTGTCCCTCAGCACCACAGCCAGGCAGCTCTGGAACCTCTCCAGGCATGGGGACTCCACCACCTCTCTGGGCAGCCTGTGCCAGTCCCGGAGCACTCTCTCTTTATGCTGGATGTAAATCCTGGTTGGATCTGGGTGGGCTGTTCTTGGATCTAGGTGGGATTGCTTGGATCTAGGAGGGTGGGGTTTTTTGTCTGTTTGTTTTTTCCTAATCCAGGCAGGGGTGTTTTGGATCTAGGTGACTTTCCTCGATCTGGGTGGGTTTCTTGGACTTAGGTGGGGTTTTGGATCTGTATGGGGTTTCCTGGGTCTGGGTGGGTTTCTTGGAGATGGGAGGGGGTTTTGGAAAGAGCAATGTGCACCTCAGAGCAGAATGTGACCCTGAGACCTGTTGGTGTTGCTCTGCAGAGTGGCTGGAGTGCTTGATGCATAGCACTCAGCAGAGGCTGGCAGCATGCTGGGTCTGAGTTGTTCTGCTTGCAGACCTCTTGAGATGCCACTGCAAGCTTTTCTGTAGCAGTGAAGCTGAGCCTAACCCCTCTGGGTTGTTGCCCCTCTTGAACTGTAGATCATCATCCACAACGAGCCAAACCCGGTGAAGCCAGGAGAGAAGCATTACAACATGGCCAGAAGTTGCCCAGATGAGAAGAAGGATGCTTGGGATGTGAAGTTGCTGCTAGAGGTAGGCTGCAATCCTTGGGGAGCCTTTGTGCCAGGTGTGGAGGTGACACCAAGGCAAAGCAGCTGCTGTGCCCTGCAATAGAGGTTCCCCTGCATAGGTACAGAGCACAGCCAGCTGGAGCCATTGGAGTGTGGCCTGGGGCAGGGAGGCAGTGCTGGGCCTGGCTCTGGTGGCTTTGTGACCCTCACCCAGTGATGCTGTTTGGCTTCCCCTCTGTGGCACAGGGCAGGGAGAGCCAAGTGGTGGAGGTGCCCCAAGTGTGCTTGGTGAACCTGCCCCCTCCTGCAGCTTTGGAGGGCAGCTGCTGTGTAGCCATGGAATGATTTGGCTGGAGAAGGCCTCTGAGAGCAGCCAGCACCACCATGGGCAACAAACCATGACCCCAAGGCTCTGGGAACACCTCCAGGCATGGGGACTCCACCACCTCCCTGGGCAGCCTGTGCCAGTCCCTCACCACTCCTGCACCAAAGACATTTTTCCTCCTCTCCAACCCAACCCTCCCCTGGCACCACTCCAGGCCATTTCCTCTCCTCTCACCTGAGCCTGGGGAGCAGAGGCCAACCCCCCCTGCCTGCAGCCTCCTCTCCGGGAGCTGCAGAGAGCAATGAGCTCTGCCCTCAGCCTCCTCTGCTCCACACCAACCCCCCCAGCTCCCTCAGCTGCTCCTCCCCAGCCCTGCTCTCCAGACCCTGCCCCACCTTTGGTGCCCTTCTCTGGACCTGCTCCAGCCCCTCAGTGTCCTTCTTGTAGTGAGGGACCCAAACCTGACCCCAGCACTCAAGCTGTGCCCTCCCCAGTGCTGGGCACAGGGGCACAATCCCTGCCCTGCTCCTGCTGCCCACACCAGTGCTGATCCAGGCCAGGCTGCTGCTGCCCTTCTTGCCCACCTGGGCATGCCCCTGGCTCATCTCCAACTGCTGTCCCCCAGCACCCTCAGGGCTTTTCCAGCCACTCTGCCCCCAACCTGGATCCTTCCTGGGGTTGCTGTGACCCAAGGGCAGGACCCAGCTCTTGGCCTTGTTGGACCTAATCCCATTGTCCTCAGCCCATGGCTCCAGCCTGGCCAGGGCCCTCTGCAGACCCTTCCTGCCCTCCAGCAGACCAACACTGCCACCCAGCTCAGTGCCAGCTGCAAAGCAGGAACTGCTTCTCATTTATGTCGTGTCCCTCTCTGCAGACTGTTAGTGCCCCTGTAAGTGTTTCACAGGAGATTTTCTCCTCCTCCCCTTTGCAGCAATTCAGCTTTGACATAGCAGAGAAGGCAGCTCACGTGTGCCTGGCTCATCTCTTCACCTACCAAGACTTTGACATGGGAACCCTTGGCCTGGCCTACGTCGGCTCCCCCAGACCTAACAGCCACGGGGGCATTTGCCCCAAAGGCAAGGCCTACTCTTTCCTCCTGCCTGTGCCTTGAAGCCTCTTTGTCTTCTTTGTGCTTGAACCTCTTGTCTGACTTCCCTGGAGCTCCTGGGCTAGAAGAGGTGACCATTTTCTTGGCTGGAGCTGAAAGAAGAGGGGAGGGAAGGATAAAAGTCACATCTGGGGGCACCAAGCTGTGTGCAGGCTGTTGCAGCCTGCCCAGCCTGGGGCTGCTTGCAGTGCTGCTGGAGTGGCAGATGCCCTGCCCCAGCTCTGCCTCTGCTGCAGCACTGGAGCTCTGCTGTGCCTGAAGGGCTGTGCTTGCAGGAGCTGGCAGCAGGCATGGGCTCAGTGGGGAGCCTGGGGACAGCAAAGCTGCTCCTGCTCCTTCACAGCCTGATAGATTCAGGGAGCCACAGGCTGGGCTGGGTTAGAAGGGATGGTGAAGATCATCACTGGCACAGCCCATGGCAGGGGGCTTGGCACTAGATGATCTTCAACCTTCCATTAGCCCTAGTTGCTCAAGGCCTCATCCAGCCTAGCCTTGAACACCTCCAGGTTGGTGGCATCTGCAACCTCCCTGGGCAACCTGTGCCAGAGTCTCCCCACCCTCACTGCCCAGAATCTTCCTTCTCTCTAGTCTCAATCTCCCCTCCTCAAGCTTCAGTCCATTCCCTCTCACCACCACAAACCCTTGCAGAATTTCCCCCTGGAGCCCAAGGACAATGTCAGCTTTTGTCCCTGTCACTGCTCTAGCTTACTACAGCCAGTTTGCAAAGAAGGACATCTACCTGAACAGTGGCCTGACCAGCACCAAGAACTATGGCAAGACCATCCTGACCAAGGTAGGGCAGCAACCTGCTCTGCAGGGCCCGAGTGCAGGGCCTGGGCTGTGAGCAGCTCCTCTGCTTGACCATGGAGGGGGGTGCCTGGGGACAGGGCTGGAGATCATCCTGTCTGCTCTTGCTGGCAGGGCAGGCAGGGCTGGGTGCAGCTGAAGGCTGAACTCACTGTGGAGTGGGGGTGAGGAAGCAGAGCTGGTGCCTGGCAGGAGCTGTAGTTACCCAGAATAAGCAGGGGTTGGTACTTAAAGGTGACCTGAAACGTGCTTTGGTTTGAAAACCCAACTCCCCCCAGCCCTTGGGCAGAGCAAGGGCACAGCAGTGGGCACCTCTCTCTCTTGCTGACTTCTCAGCTGTGCTACTCTGCAGCATGGTTACAGCACTGAAGGGTGGGCTGCAGCTTGGCACAGGAGTTGGCTAGAAGCTGGCAAAAGAGAGTGGAGCTTTGGTGAGAGGGCTGGTGGCAGAAGACTCTAGCCCCTGGCCGTGCAACCTGCAGCTCTGCCTGGCAGCACAAAGGGAGCAGAGTTTGCTGTCTTGACAGTGGTGGGCATGGGGCCTGGGGTGAGGCAGGGCTCCCCAGGTTGGGAGTGGGGACACAACTGTGGGTTGGTGTCACAGCAAGTGTGGCACAGTGTGCCCTTGGGTTTGGAAAGACAAAGCCCAATCTGCTGCAAACCCTTCCCCACACAGAGTGATGGAGTGCAAGAGACCTCTCTGGGCTGCTCTGCTGTGCCCAGTCCCACACTGACCTGCACTGGGCACTCCTTGTGCACTGCTTGGTCCACCCAGCAGCAGCAAGGGCAGGCAGCTGCCCACACTTCTCTCCTCGTGGTCCACTCTCATTTCTGTGCCAGCCTTAGTGGTGACCTCCAACACCTGCTGCTGAGGGCACTGCAGGGCAAGGGCAGGCAGAGCTGCTCTGGGACCCTGACTCCAGTGCCTGGTGCTAGAATCCATCCCCCTTGGGTCGCTCTTGCAGAGGTCCTTCCTGGTCAGGGTGCAGTAGGAGGCCTTGCCCAGTACCCCTCAGGCCCTCCTCCAGCTGCTCCTCGCAGGCAAACCTGAGCGAGGGCTTGGCTGAGGGCAGTCTGTCTGCAGTGGCTTTGTTGTGCCTTCTGTGCCAGCTGTTGCCAGCCCAGCTGTGCCCTGGGGAGTGCCAGGGCTGCATTGACAGCAGGCAGGCAGTGGTGCTCCAGGGCAGCAGTTTGGCCTCACCAGTACTCACAGCTGGGCCTGGACCACACCAGCATTTATTTAACTTGCCCTCAGCTCCCCTCTGCTGAAACCCTCAAGTGTTCACAGGGAAATGGATGCCAGTGGGAGTGCCCTGGCAGTGCTGGAGGACTGGCAGCAGCTGGGACTGCTCTCCTGGCCTGCTTGGGCTCAGCTTCTCTCAACCTTGGTTCTTGTGATGCCCACAACAGGAGGCTGACCTGGTTACCACACATGAGCTGGGACACAACTTTGGAGCAGAGCACGACCCTGACAGTCTGCCAGAGTGTGCCCCTACTGAGGACCAGGGGGGCAAGTATGTGATGTACCCCATTGCTGTCAGTGGAGACCACGAGAACAACAAGGTACAGCTGCTGCCAGCTGTGCCCTGCTCAGCAGCACACGGGGGCTGTGGGCTCAGTGACTGCTGCACCTGGAGCAGTCGGGAGGGGCTCGGCTTAGCCAGGAGACGGTTGGCATGGGCATGGGTTCTGTGCGAGAGCAGCTCAGCTCTGGGGCACAGAGTGGGTGGAGTTGGAAGTGACCTCCTGCCGTGGGCTTCTCCACCACCACCTACTCTGGGTCTCAGAACTGCTCTCGCCCCTGCTGCCCCCAGATGTTCTCCAGCTGCAGCAAGAAGTCCATCCACAGGACCATCGAGATCAAGGCCCAGGAGTGCTTCAAGGAGCGCAACAACAAAGTGTGTGGGAACTCGCGGGTGGATGAGGGGGAGGAGTGCGACCCGGGGCTGCTGCACCAGCAGGCCGACCCCTGCTGCTCCTCCGACTGCCGCCTGCGCCCCGGCGCCAGCTGCAGGTGGGCACCGGCAGGGCACAGTCGTCTGCATCGTTGACCTCTGAGCACAGGGTGAGGGGAGTGGAGAAAGGCCCTGGCACAGGCTGCCCAGGGAGGTGGTGCAGTCCCCGTGCCTGGAGGTGTGCCAAAACCGTGTGCCCATGGCACCTGGGGCCGTAGTGGTGCTGGGCTGCTGGTTGGGCTGGGTGATCCAGAGGCCTTTGCCAACCCAAACCGTTCTGTGACTCTAAAGCTGGCGGTGGGAGGGGGTGGAGAGAGAAGGGCTCTGAGCTGAGTCAGTGCCTGCCCCCCAAGGGTCCCTTCTCCCTGTGCTCCTGCCTCTGTGACCCCAAAGCTGCCTCCTGTCGTTGGCAGCGATCGGAACAGTCCCTGCTGCAAGGGCTGCCAGTTTGAGAGTGCACAGAAGAAGTGCCAGGAGGCCATCAATGCCACTTGCAAGGGGGAGTCCTTCTGCACTGGTAGGACCTGCTTCTGTCCCCTCTGTCCCCTCAGCCAAGTGCTCCAGGCTGGTGTCCGGTGCCATCCGCTGGCAGAGCTGTGCCCTTTGTTCCCCCCAGTGCAGCTGAAGAGCCCAGAGGTGCCCCATAATGGGCCCCATTGTGGCTCAGAAGGCAGTGGGGGTCGTGGTGCCCGGCAGCAGGGCAATGGGCATCCTCTGCTCCCTCCTTTTCAGCTGCCGCTTTGTTTCTTTGCCTCAAAGAAGCCAACTCCAGGCTGTGTCCCTGGCTCGGGGTTTACCGTGGCAGGGTGGGGTTACTGCAGCTCTGCTTCCCTTCCTCACTTGTTTGCTTCCTCCTCCTCATCTTCCCTGGAGGCAAGTGAAGTCAGAGCTGCTGCCCCTGCTTGGATGGTGCCAGCAGGCCGTGCTGGTACCTGCTGCTTGGGAGTGCCACAGTGCCCCAGTCGTGAACAGCCTCTGGAGCTTCTGCCCCGGGGAGGAGCTGGCAGGCAGCCCAAGGGCAGGCTGCTGGGCTGGGCCCGGGGTGGCTCTGGGCTTCCTTTTATTGCCCCCGGATCCGCCACAGCTGGCACCGTGCCCTCGCCCCTGAGGCCGCTCCCTCGCCCGCAGGGAACAGCAGCGAGTGCCCCCCGCCCGGGAACGCGCCGGACGACACCGTCTGTGTGGACATGGGCAAGTGCCAGGCCGGGGAGTGCGTCCCCTTCTGCGAGAGGGAGCGCAGCCTGCGCTCCTGCGCCTGCAACGGTGCGGCACAGCGGGCATGGCGCTGCAGCGCCGCCCGCCTGGCATGGGCTGCTGCCCAGCGTGGCTGGGGGGGCCTGGGGTCGGGCTTGGGCTGCTTTGGTTGCATTTGGGTTTGGGGTTCGGTCGGTTTGCTTTGGAATTATTTTGGTTGGGTTTGGGGTTTGGTTGGTTGGGTGTGGTTGGTTGGGTTTGGGTTTATTCTGGCTAGGTTTAGGGTTTGGTTGGTTGGGTTTGGATTTATTTTGGTTGGGTTTGGATTTGGTTGGGTTTGGGTTTATTCTGGCTAGGTTTAGGATTTGGTTGGTTGGGTTTGGGTTTATTTTGGTTGGGTTTGGGTTTATTCTGGTTGGGTTTGGGGTTTGGTTGGTTGAGTTTGTGGTTTGGTTGGTTGGGTTTGAGTTTATTCTGGCTGGGTTTGGGGTTT
>VWZE01014618.1:81429-125710 GCA_013396675.1 Eubucco bourcierii | reverse complement strand
ACACTTGGCCTTATTGAATTTCATCAGGTTGGCCTGGGCCCAACTCTCCAGCCTGTCCAGGTCCCTCTGGATGGCATCCCTGCCCTCTAGCAAGTCGACTGTGCCACACAGCTTGGTGTCATCTGCAAACTTGCTGAGGGTGCACTCCATTCCTCTGTCCATGTCACTGACAAAGATGTTAAACAGCACTGGTCCCAGCACTGACCCCTGAGGGACACCACTTGTCACTGGTCTCCAGGTGGACATTGTGCCGTTGATCGCCACTCTCTGGGTTCGACCATCCAGCCAATTCCTTATCCAGCGAGTGGTCCATCCATCAAGTCCATGCTTTTCCAGTTTGGTGACCAGGATGTCATGTGGGACAGAGTCAAATGCTTTACTCAGGTCCAGGTAGATGACATCAGCTGCCTTTCCCTTGTCCACTGTCGCTGAGACTGAGCTGTAAAATAGAGCTCTGAGCAGAATTAGTTCTGTTTTAATTCAAACCAGGACATCAAGAAAATAAGAGGGGAAAGCTTTTCAGTGACTTTAATGTGAAGCAGATTTATGCACTGGTATTTTAACTGCAATAAATTTAAAGTAAAGTAAACCCTCATAAAAAGGGTTGTTTCTTCCCCAGGTAACAGTGATTTTCAGAATCTCCTCAACATTTTTCTAACATTCTAGAGGATGTAGAGGTTTCAATAAATTAGAAAGAGAAAGGCTGCTCTGCCTCAGTACAGATATTATACCAGAACATACTATTGTTTTGCAAAGGCATTACAAAATCGATGTTCTGTGAGTACATTCTCATATTTTATTAGCAAAATCCATCCAATTCTTTCTCACCTTGATTCCCTGAGCTGCCTTTTATTCACGAGATTCAGTAGCCTGCCTGCATCTGCCTGGGTTGCATCCAAAGATCTCACTGGCCAGCTTCAGTGCCAACGAAGCAGAGAAGCTCTTTTTTTTGTTTTTCCTGAGCTTTCAAGATAATTTGACCGTCTGAAAATGATGAAAGAGAACAACACACAGACTGAACTGCCTCGGTTCTGGGAAAACAGGGGGAAGCACTAACCAAAGCTTTATCAAGAAATAATCAGACTCATTACATGCAAACAATGCCAATCCATGTGGCTGGAAGCAAGGCAGATAATTTTAAACAAGACTCTTTCAACAGGATAAGAGGTCTGGTTGAGAGTAGCATTCATGTTAATGCAGCTTACTTGAGTCTTGCCAAAGCATTTCATTTATGGCATATGTTGGTATGATTAAAAAGCATGCATTAGATGGAATTAAAAGGATGTACTTTGGAAGAACTAAAAACTGGCTCACTGACAGATTGCAGAGTGGTGAGAGTAACGAGCGGAACTATTTCCAGCAGATTCCCACAAGGATCAGTTCCTGGTACAACATCGTTTAGTATTTTCATCACGTGTCCAAACAATGATGTACAGTCAGTCCTGTGATGGTTGGGGGCTGGAGCACTTACCATGGCTGGGCCAACCACATTTGCTCAGCTTTCAGGGAAACTATGAGCAGTCTATGAGGTAGTTATGAAGAAAGAGACCCAAGCTCCTTTCAGAGGTTTATGGGAAGAGAATGAGAGGTCATAGTCATAAACTGAAACAGGAGAAGTTTCAACTATATATAGGGGGGAAAAAAAGTCACTATGAGGGTACTCAGGCATTGGGAGATTATTAAATCTGTATCCTTGGAGGTTTTCAGGATCTGACTGGAAGAAGCCCTGAGCAACTTACTTCAATTCAGTTTTAAATTTGTTTTTAGCAGAAACTAGGACTAGACAACTTCCCAAAGTCTTCCCTCTTATCACATGTTTTGACTGTAAGCTGTTTGATGTTGCCTGAAGAGCGATTTGGGAATCCTATTAGGTAACTACTTCAACATGGGCTGTAATGTAATGCTGTGTCTCCTGAGATGCTATTTTTGCTGTCAGTGGAGAGGAGGACCTGGAATTTTTTCTCCATAAACAAGGAACAGTCCTGCATATGCTATGCAGCATTTCAGAGGGATGTTTCTACTGCCCAAAACTATACAGTGCCTTTATATTTACAGAGCAAAAAGGCACTGTACTGCTGGGATAAGAGGAAACACTTCAGAGCTTTCAGACATAGGTACAGCAAGATTCACTAACTGGAGGCTGTAAGTTAAACAATGTAAAATTCCAAATAAAGTTTAAAAATGTCATGGCTTCTCTGGAGCGAAGTTGAATTCCACCTAGCTGCCAGTCAAAACCACTAGCCATGCGTTAATGCAGAGCAGTTGGCCAGCACTGGATCATGACTCAAGTGACCAGGATTCACAGGGATATACTCACTGTAAGGATAATAACTTCCTTTGCAGTTCTCTATTTTAAGCACTTTTCCTTTCCTGACCGACTTGAACCTGCTCGACTTGGACCTGCTCTGGAGTATGTGTGAATGGCAGAATACATTCATACAACTCCACATTGATAAGGAAAAACCTCTGTGAAGAAGCTGAAGGAACATTCCATTTCCCTGACCACATGAAAATGTAGTCAGACATTATGTGAACAGAGCATTGGCACAGGTGTGCTGGTGCAGTATGACCTTGACTGATACTGCTGACTAGAAAAGTCAAGTAGCCAACAGATAAACCCATCTGACCACAGACAGCAGCCCTTAGGGTGTGTTTAGCTGCACTTCTTAACTGACACCCATTAAGGCGAATTAGGCAGATGCAGATGTCATACAAATGGCATAACGATAAAGCTCACAACCTCAGGTAAATTCAGATCCCTTTTTATTTTTTAATAGAAATCACAGGATTGTTGTGTTTTGGGGGGCTTGTTTGTTTCTTTGTTTCTATTATGTGAAATCCCCAACCCCAAAATCAGTCGAGGATGGTTTTTCTAAGCCTTAAAGTAAGTGATGCAACTACTGACTCATTGCTAGTTTGGGTTTTCACATGAGAAGATTGCGCTGGCCAGACAGGCAACCTGTCAGACTCTGAGTTTTTTGTTTCTTCAGTAACAACTGATCTGAAGATGCACAATTACAGTCTCATCCTTTAACAATTTCTAATCTTTTACTTGAGACTAACTTCATATTCCTAGGTGAAAGAGTTTGTTGGTTTTTTTCCCCCAAGGAAACAAAGTGTTTCTCTTTAGCAGCTTTATATGCAAACAGACATTGATAAGAAGTCTGCAAGTTGTTTTGGATAGGTGATGTTGCAATTCCTGATTATACTAGAGAAAACAGACATATATATCACCATGTTGAAGTAATTAGAGCATTAGTTATATAATTTGTATGCTAGAGTTCACTGATACTCAAAATGCTTTTTTTGACAATAAATATCAGAATCCATGTCAGACAAATAAAAGTATGTCTTACCTTTTATGGAAAACGAGCAGCTTAAAAACAGGAGCAAACCAATACAACTCTTGTGATATACTTGTTTTTACTGCTCTGCTGAATGTGGACACATGCAAGGCATGCTGGATGCTCACAAATACTGAGAAATAAACAAGCCATTACATACCAGCAGATCACTAATACAGGAGTAATCTACATATTACTGCTTCCTACATACACTTTAGGTATGAATTTATCCTTAAGTGCACACATACGGAACATCATTTGCTGGATTAGTACTCTCTTAGGTGCATAACCGCTCCCCAGCAACTGATTTTTTTTTCATACCTTATTTAGCAGCAGGAGATGGACAGAAACAGCCAGGCACAATGGCATTCCAAAGGCCAGCATCTTCAGATACAAGGGCAGAGCCAAGGGCAAAGTGCTGGAAATTATAAGATAGCTGAGTAGAGCAGTGACGACATTGAAAACATGATGGTAATATACTTGACAGGAGGTGGCAATATCATCTGTGTCACACATAATGTTTTCTCTCTAACATTAATCTCTTAAATAAATGTATTACAAAAATTATTTATACCATTCAGACACTTCATCTTTTGATAGCAGGGAACTTCGTGTACCATATAGATTTTTTTCCTCTGTCACGCTGAGCCTACTGCGTTTTTGTTTTTCTCTGTGAAGTTTCGGGTTGGTTTTTTTTGGCAATATCCAATTGCCTTGCCTCTTGCAGATAATTGCTCTGCCCTTGTCCTTTAGCAGGTCAGCAAGAGTTTTTTTAGATTCCCATTACACATCTCCCACCATATGTTATTACCACCTTAACAAGAAATCACTTGTTGAAAGGTGATTAAGTGGTTACAGTCCAGCACAAGGTTGCAAGCTCATTATACAACTTCCCCTTCCAATATTAAGCAATAGTGATAAGCATCCATCTGAGAGTCTTGGCTGATATGAATCAGTGCATTTCTACAATTTCTGTAGGGTTACCTTGTTTTACATGACATTTAGCTTAAAAGCATTTACCATTAGTTTAATTTAGATTCCAGCCTTTGGTTAAAATGGGTTTCTCTGTGCCATCCTTTTCACACAGAGACTCAGGATAATCAAGGAAGATTCTTTTCTATGCTTTACTCTTCTTTCAATCATTGGGGATAGGAAGTTTTAAAGAGAACTACTCAATTATGTCTAAGTAAGCTGGGGTTTCTTTGGTGGCACTCATGACTTGGGGAAGTGGGTTTGTGTTTTCCCTCAGAGCACTGAGGATTTCACACAGAGACTCAGAATAGTCAAGGAAGATTCTTTTCTATACTATTCTTTCAATCATTTGGGATAGGAAGTTTTAAAGAGAATTACTGAATTATATCTAAATAAGCTGGGTTATTTTTGGTGGCACTCATGACTTGGGGAAGTGGGTTCATGTTTCCCCTCAGAGCACTGAAGTTTCCTGTAAAGCTGCTTTGGCTATGGATTTGCATACCATTTGCAGAGGAAAAACTATCTACCTAAACCTTACCTTTTAGGTTTTGCTGTGTCAGTTTTACATATTAGGCTGTTTTCAAAAAAGGAAAAAAAAAAAAGGAAAAAAAGGGAGAAGGAAAAAAAAAGGAAAAAAAAGGGGAAAAAGGGAAAAAAGAAAAAAAAAAAGAAGAAAAAAAAGGGGGGAAAAAAAAGCAAACTCCAAATACAACAGAGCTGGAGGTAGTTCATAGCTTCGACAGCTTTTGTTCTTACAATGAACCCCTACATTTTTCTTCATGCATCAGGACTTTGCTGCAATCTATTTCCACTAAACCAGAAGTGGTCTTTCCAACCACCCTGTCAGGGCTGTGGACTTCAAGAGGATCTCTCAAATAAGCATGACAAAACAAAACAGACTAAGATAAGTTGTTACAGCACACTTGCAAATAAGAAAAAGCCAAACCATGCTGCCTCTTATCATAGAGATATATAGGAGGAGTACAAAATGGCTGTGAAAAAAGCCCAGCAGCGTGATTGAGGACATACCACTCAGGGGGAATGATAGCCTGGCTGAACTCAGGTTTGGAAAGAAATGTTCTGAAAAGTTCTCTTGCAGCTACATACTCTATTTTAGTTCTGGATCTCATCCTCTAATGTCATATATATTCTGAGTAGTAAAGGAACCACTTGATGTTGAGCTTCATTTCAGGGAAAGGGAGGGCATAGGTATGATGGGCACTAGAAGACAAGTTTGGATGTACTCAGATTACTAGGGGATAGTTCAGAGGAGAGACACCTTGAAAGGTCAATGTCAGGAACACAGCATGTTAATGATATGAACAACACTCAGCATAGTTAGGTCTTGATTTGGTGTAGCACTTATGTACGTGTCATACTTGAAGCACCTGAGCAGTTGTATTTGTTTCAGCCAGGTGACCTGGGTGCCTGGAGGCAGGCTTGTATGTCACCAAATGGCAGCTCCAAGCATTGCAGAATGACAGAACTGATTTTCCTTGGCATTTATCCACACTCTTTAAATGCAAAGATTAGTGCATCTTCCTTTTACACAATTGCTTCCAGGATACTCCGATTAACAGCACAGGAAACAACTTCTCCAAAGAACACAGTTAATCCTTTTCCCCAAACAGAGATATCATTTGTATATATTCATCTGTATCACATCGTGTCTCCAAAAAATGGACAAGTCACTTCTGTGCTCCTGTTCTCTCACATCCAACAGGAAAATACTGCCTGAGAGAACAGGGTTAGTTTTACTACTTTTTTTTTCCTGGCATAGTAGGATATAATTTATTATTCTGCTTATGATCACCAACAAAGTCCAAGAAAAAAAGCAATGCTTGCTGTTTTAAGATCTTAACACTGATTGTAAGTTATCATGTCATAGGCCCCTTTTAGCACCAGAGACATCATTCTGACTTAGTAATCACTTCAGAAAATTCCTTCCAACAAATATAGAAGGTTGTCATCATGATGAGAAAAATCCTTTCCCCTAAAACTGATTATAATTCATGAATAAATGGCAACATGAAGAATAGCTTTCCAAGACTCAAGGGGTCATAATCCATTTATCAGGAAGATATTGCTACAAGTATTGTACATAAGCCACTTACCATTTCCAGTGTCTTACAGTCATCTGAATGTCACTTTAAAAGAACTCCGACAACCAACAGATGAAGTTACAATGCTATATCAACAGACAGCTGTCCTAGTGGGCACTGGGAACAGAATGACTCGCGTTGCTGAGTGGTGCAGTCATTGCCAAAGGAATGATGAGCTCACATTTCATTCTGATTCACATACTCAGTGTGGTTAGACTGTGAGGCTCACCCTTCCTCGCCCAACCGACGCCCCCTTCCCTGCCTTGACACCAGATCTGGCTCGTTAACATGTCTGGAATGAGCGTGAGCCTATCCAAGAGGCATACTTGGATTCCCAGGTTGGAAGATTATCTCATTCAAGCACTGTTCTCCCAAAGATATATAAGCAAAGCTAGAGTGGCAGTCTCTGCAGAGGTGGCCTGAGCACTTGGGAGTTTCAGCCACACAGGAAGCATCAAACAAACATCAGCAAATATGATGACGATGAAAGTAGAAGAGCTGGTAGGTACTTCCATTTATTCATAATTACTTTACTTTCTAGACTGTCATTATATCAGACAGAGAGAGCCAAACTTCATGGATCATTAAGGAGATTCAGCAGGTTGCCAGCACTGCTGTGATCTAGGTGCAAACTCTATATACTGTATGTGATCCTCTTACATCCTCTCTTCAACTTTTCCTTGGGAAGAGGGCTCACCACTGACAAAACTACATAGCTGTCTGGATTTGCATCAGAATATAGTTCAGTTGGAAGAAGAGATTGACCAAAATATAGCTATGTGGTTTCCTTTGACCTTGATATTTTTATTTTTTAAGAAGCTAAAGTTTATGAAGCTAAAGAAGCTAAGTGTGTGAACACACTGAGTAATTCCAGTCTAGTAAGGGACTGGGATGAGGCATAAGTGCAGGGAAACCCAAGAAGATCTGATTTAATCAATAAACTGGGAAAAAGGGGAACACCATGCAGAAACAGCTTTTTTTTTCCCCCCAGATGACTGTGTTAAGATGTTAACTTCAATACAGCCTAACAGTTAATGCTGTCTTAAATTCCGTGGCAGTGCCTTGACAGTTTCTCCAGTGTTATACTATATAACGAACGCATTTTTACAAGGTATTTGAATGGAATGCAGTTTAGGCCACAAGAATTTACTGAAACACTTTCAAAATACACAACAGCACCTAGTAGGTTTAAGAGGCTGTCTCTTTGCACGTGCATAACTGAAGATCAGAAATATTTCTGAAAGCTATTGAAAGCTGTGCTGCTGCTCAGCATCACTTCGCTCCTGTGTAGGATCTACTATTGCTGAGTGTTGACAGCGTTGGGTAAAACCAGCCTTGAAATTACTCAGCAATCCAATTTAACTGTTCTGGATGTGTTTCAATGAAAAGAAAGTCTCTCCTCCCACTCTACCTGCTCAGTTCCCTTGCTCAACACCCACAGGGTGCTGGTGGTTGGTTGGCTTGGCTCTTTCCACCACAGTCTTTTACAATGTTCTGAATGATTCTGATACATGCTGGCAAGTGAAGAAACAAGAAAATCCTGATCAAAAAGGATGCCTCTCACAGCTCCTTTGGCTTTTGTCACTACAACAGCAGCCTGGCTCCAGCCAGAAAGGGAGTTGAAGTGTGAGCTGATGTCACGGGTAACCCTGAAAAAAGCCAAGGAGGGGTTGCTGCATGGATGTGGGCAGTCTGCCTGCAAGCAAGATTGCTCTAGCCATTCACATATATGGTCAATTCAGGCACAGGCAGAATGAGGTCTGCACTCTGTCACACACTCCTAGAGCAGGACAGGAATGACATGCAATTAGCCACAGGGTGGCTACTGCAGTCACGAAACTGCCGCTTATATTATCTCATGTTTGCTTTTACAGGTGACTGGGAAGAAAGCAGATGATAAAGAGACTGGCAGCTTCCTCCCTGAGGACTTCAAAAATGGAGAGTACGAAGCTGCCGTAAAATTAGAGAAGCAGGAGGACCTAAAGACAATCCCTGAACACTCACTGACCCAAGGTGATCTGGCTTACGAGAAGGAGAAAAAACGAGAATCTGAGGTAGGCTCTCAGGCTCTGTGCTTGGCTTTTTACCATCCTGTGTTCACGTTCTCCTACAGCCTGTGCCTCTAAGTTAGAAAACATGCATGGTAGGCTAGAATAACCCTTGGGAAATCACTACCAAAGGAGATTTATCTAAAGCTCAGTGAAGGCCAGTGAGATCTGCTGACTCCTGTAGCCCATGGAAGCAGGCAGTAATGCTGTGAAGCAGACCCCAAACCTCCCTTTGTTAGGCCGTTTCTAACTGAAATCCTTGTGACTCCTCCCTGCCCAGAGTCACTTGCTGCTGGCTGCCAGTAAATAGAGGGGAAACAATTATAACTAGTAAGACACTGTGCACACCTAATGACTACCACCAAAACCAATGATCCACAGTCCAGTCGGCCAGCATAATTACTTTCCATTAAATCAATGATCTACAGAACAAACCCTGGATGCAGAGAATAAAAAGAAAAGGTAGAAATAACTTGAGTAAGAATTCAGTTATGAAACCCTTATACCTTTATACCATATAGGGTATCAACAACGCATTTATCCTTAATGATACTGTGGGACAAAATCTGTCATCTGTATTCACCACAAGTTACCCTTTCTTTGAGAATCCCCTTCTGAAGTTAAGGACACCCTACATGTTAGCAGTGCCTCATAATGACTGCATGCAGAGACACTTTTCATAAGCAGGTCTTAAACATCTACTGAGCTGCCCCTCCAAAAATACATTCTTCGTAGCTTATCAAAAGGTGATAATGAAATGCTGACTGAAATGCTGAGTATAAAATTTGCTCTTCACTTAAGAGCATGTTTGTAATCAGAAATTAAGTTACAATAAATCAGGGCCTGCATTATAAAAGTGGTTGAAGAAAAAATGCCTCAGGGAAGTCAGCTGAAAGTGCAGGGGCTTCCCAGCTCTCATAAGCTGCATGTGAGATTTCTTAGAATTGTTGAGCCAGAAAGGACTGCAGTGCTGCTCCAACTCCTGGCCTAACACCAACCAAAAATTCATACCATCTAGCCCACAAACATAGGCTGAAGCAGCACGTAAAAAGAGGTTCAATGTATATGGAAAACAATAGATGATGTAGAACTTCTCACAGACTTAATAACTTACTCTAGTCAACTAGTTCTAGCTGTAAAAAAACAAACAACCAACACAACTTATTTCAAGGTTCATCCAGTCTTCACTGCATTCAGGTGAATAGTGCCGCTTGCTATCCTGCCACTCTGAAAGGAAGATGTAGTCACACTCTGCTTACCCTACTGGCTTCCTTGCTTTGTTTCAGTTGAAGAAGAAGAAATTAGAGGAGAGATCAAAACTTGAAAACTTGGAGGATCTTCAAAAAATTATTCAGCTGAAGAAGAAGAAAAAATACAGGAAAGTGAAAGCACCTATTTTAAAGGAACCTGAACCAGAAGTTGTTGTAAGTTATTCCAAAGTACCTTCCCCTGCCCTGGGAAAACCATTGATGGGATTTTGTGCCACACATATTTATGCCCTGTATTTTTTCTTTCTACCAGACAGGACCAGTGGATATACCCACGTTCTTTAAAGCTGCAGTGGAGAATAAGTTGCCAGTAATTGAAAAATACCTGTCAGACAAAGGAGATCCAAATGTCTGCGATGAGGTACAATCTTCGTTCTTACTGCAGTCTGCTCCTGAAAAGAAGTTATTACAGAGCAAAAATAACTTTTACCACTAGGTTTTGTAGGTTCCATAATTATAAGGAGGAAAAAAAGGGTGAGGGAAAGTAAATAAACACTGAAAGTATCACTATAAATCTTGATATGCAAAAAAGAGGCCACTGGGACCCTTCAAAATAATATTACCTCAAAAGAATCTTTAGATTTAAAAGAAAGTCGCCAGTGCCAGGAGACCCTGTGACTTTCTCTAACAGGTGATCTTCCAGTGCTGCAGATGAAGAGATAAGAACTGCATCTGCAGAATGACAAAAGCTCTGCTGGTGCTGCTTGTTCCATAATGCATGAGCAACACGTGCAAAAAAACAGTGTGGCCTGTTGGATGGGGGAATCTCAGGAGGCATCATCTTAAATTTGAAGTGCAAAAAAACAGTGTGGCCTGTTGGATGGGGGATCTCAGGAGGCATCATCTTAAATTTGAATGCCATGATGCAGATATTTCTCACAACCTTTACAACACTGGGTAGTCAGCCATTAGGCTGCTATTAAAATTTAGCAGATTGCAGGTTTCAAAAGTATTAGGGCCTGAAAATGAGTCAGCATAAAGTATGTGTTTGCCATCCTCCTAGGGAGGATGGGAGAAAAGATTGAAAGCTAACTCTTTGTGCCATGTTTAGCATCTGACTTTGCTTGTTTTAATTGCCAGTACAAACGCACTGCATTGCACAGGGCATGCTCTGAAGGACATCTAGAGGTAGTGAAGAAGTTGGTGGAAGCTGGAGCCAAGCTTGAACAGAAAGACATGGTATGAACATCAGCTTGCATGTCTTCTACAACACTGCTCATTGTTTTACCAGTGCCGAGAGAAGCACTATAGAAGTGCTTCTATGTAAAGGAGGAGCATTAAAAGGCATTACAATGCCTTGTAAGTTTATCCTTAAAATATCACTGTTGAGAAGAGGTTTCAGGGGGGAGTGTCTGCCTCCCTCAGCCAAAATGCTTGCTGGAAAACATGGGAAGTAGAGGAGCTTGTTGGCCAGCAGAATGCCACAAACAACAAATCCTAATGTAGAAGAGCTGAGCTCAGCCTACCACATCAGCCCATTAGCAAGTGTTGGAGATACCAGTGTCTCACACATGTACCTAGGGCTCACTGCAATGTGGTGTACATCCTCCACTAGAATTCCAAGGCTGTGCTTGGCAGAGACTTCTGCACCTCCAGGATGCCAGCCACAAGAGTAACTATCAACAGCTCCTGCAGCTGGTATCTTGCTCCTCTGCTCTCAGTTCTCTGTCCACTTGGCAAACAGTTGGAACCAGCCAGCCTTGTTCCCCCTCTCTCAAACCAGCAGTGCTCAAAGAACATGTAAGCAACAGGAAGAACAACAGCCAGGGCAAGACCTTCAAGAAACATTCTATCCCTTCCAGCAGATCTCAAGGCAGACAATGTAAATTTTCCAGAGGGAAAAGGGTTCTAATTAAACTTTGTGGATTTGCATAATTTGGATGGGGTGTTTTTTTGTGGCTTTTGTGGGGGCTTTTGGGGGGTTTGACTTTTTTGGTT
Source organism: Eubucco bourcierii (assembly GCA_013396675.1). Lineage (NCBI taxonomy): Eukaryota > Metazoa > Chordata > Aves > Piciformes > Ramphastidae > Eubucco > Eubucco bourcierii. Next base: position 114,038 of record VWZE01014618.1, on the reverse strand, counting down.
TGTTTGTTTTTTAAATAAGTGAAGTGCTCTTTCCCTTGAGCCTCATTTTCTATGCATTTTAAAATGAAAGAATATTAACTAGCACATACCAGCCATACACCCAGCTAAAAATAACTTTTAAGTTGACAGAATAGACAAAACACATCCACACTCACAGCAGCATTGCCAAGATCTCTTTAAGAGCAACATGCAGGGAGTGTGAAGAGTGAGAAATCACGGTACTAAAGAAATTAGGGCAAAATAAGAAAAAGCCGTTACTAGAAACAACTCAGTGATCACAGAGAACTCCTTTAGGTCACATTGCATGAGAAGGATTTTGGATTAATTTAGAAATTGATTAAAGTGGAATAATAAAAAAAAAAGTAATAGTGAATTAAATTTCCATTTGTTTTTCCTGCTGCAGCTTCAATCTACAGCCCTACACTGGGCTTGCCGGGGTGGGAACCTGGATATTGTGAAATTCTTGCTGGACAAAGGGATAAACAGAAATGCAAGAGACAAGGTATGTGCTTCTGTGACTGCAGCTTTTTAAATCAAGAGCTGAGAGAGATGACTCATGCCAATTCTTGGCCACTGTTCTTGAAGTGGTCTTTACCTGTTCCATGCCACTGACTGCTTCCTCTTCCCATGTCTCAGCTGCTTAGCACCCCTTTGCACGTGGCTGTAAGAACAGGTCAGTATGACTGCGGGGAGCACCTCATTGCCTGTGAAGCAGATCTCAACGCCAGAGACAGAGTAAGTGCCAACTTCTTATCTGTCAGCTATCAGGTAGCATTATGCTGCTGTCTACCTGGACAGTTCCACTTGCCTGTAAAAATCCTTAGCTACCTGGCTGAGGCTGGACTGTGGTGTTGGACTAGTGAGACTGACACTGTGGTCCTGTGTCTTATGTCTGTAGGAAGGAGATACACCGATGCATGACGCTGTGAGGCTGAACCGCTACAAAATGATCAGGCTTCTGATTCTGTATGGAGCAGATCTAACTATAAAGAACTGTGTAAGTATCAGCAAATAAACTAACCAACCAACCAAACCAAAAAAACCCACCCCAACCAACCAACCCCAAAAAACCCCCCCAAAAACCCCCCAACCAACCAAACAACAAAATCGTAGAATCATAGAATGGTAAGGCTGGAAAGGGACCTCAAGGGTCATCTAGTTCCACCCCCCTGCCATAGGCAGGGACACCTCCCACTAGTACAGGTTACTCAAGGCCTCATCCAGTCTGGCCTTGAACACCTCCAGGGAGGGAGCATCCACAACCTCCCTGGGCAACCTGTTCCAGTGCCTCACCACCCTCACTGGAAAGAACTTCCTCCTAACATCCAGTCTAAATCTCCCCTCTGCCAGTTTAAACCCATTGCCCCTTGTCCTGTCGTTGCAGGACCTTGTAAATAATCCTTCCCCAGCCTTCCCGTAGGCCCCCTTCAGATGCTGGAAGGCTACTATCAGGTCCCCTCGAAGCCTCCTCTTCTCCAGGCTGAAGAGCCCCAACTCTCTTAGCCTGTCCTCATAGGAGAGCTGCTCCAGCCCTCTGATCATCTTTGTGACCCTCCTCTGGACCCGCTCCAACACTTCCATGTCCTTCCTGTGCTGGGGGCTCCAGAACTGCACACAGTACTCCAGGTGGGGTCTGACAAGAGCAGAGTAAAGTGGCAGAAGAAAAACCCAAACAAAACAAAAATCACAACAAAACCAAACAAAAACCCCCAAAACCCAAAACCAGACAAAAACCCCAACCAAACAAGAAACACATGGTAATTAAAAATGCTTTAGAAATTCAGAGTTTAGAGATGTTTCAGAGCAGGTTTGTTGGGTTCAAGGCTGGGAGAGACTGGGAACAAACTTAATAAGATCACACTAGAGTTGATTAAAACAGAGCTGACACAGGGAAAGTGCAATTTAGGGGAGGTCAGGGAGAAGAGGAAAAAACAGTACCTCTTCTAGAACCCATCAGCTCAAACAACATTACATCTTCCTATGATTTTAATTACACAAATCATAGACTGAAAAGATAGATACTTCCTCTCTGCACAACTCTTGGGATTCAACTACCCAGCAAAGATCTTAACTTGTCAGAGAAATCTCTTTTCTGTTAAGACAAGAGCAAACCCAAGCTTTACATGTGGATGACTGGCTGATAACCTGACTGTTAAGCAACAAATCTCCATGCCTTAATTGAGCTTCAGTTCAAGAAGCCCCAGCACCTGACTCTGCTCATAGCCAAGGCAGCAGCTACAGATGCATTGCTGGAGCTCTGTGACCACTTGTTAAAACATAGCACATCACAGACCCTTTCTCCCAAACTAAACCAAGCAGCAGCAGGATGGACAGTGTGTTTTACCAATGCCAGTCACCATCTTTGATTGGCAATAAATCAAAACTCAATCTGTACAGCAAAAGGACTCTGATCTCAGGAAGGCAAGAATAAGTCTGACCTTGGGTGTCACATTAGGCAGATGCACTGTACAAATATTTAAGGGAGAATGGAATCAGTAATCACTGGCTGAAATTAAATCTTGCTTCCTCTGCTTTTTTTTAAACCAGCAAGGAAAAACTCCCATGGATCTTGTTCTTCAGTGGCAGAATGGCACCAAAGAGATATTCAACAGCCTGAAAGTTAATTCCTATAAGAATGCCCATCTAGGCAAGCTCTGAAGAGAGAAATCTTTTTGCTGCTTTTAAATGCTTCATATGACCCTGGAGAATAGCTGTGAATACTTTTTTCTTTTAATTGAAAATATTTATAGTACTGAATTACTTGAGGTACCTTCACTGAGCACTGAAAAACAAACCTGCAAAGAAATTATTTTAAAAGTCGAGTGTTAAAATTCCACTGGTTCTGAAATACCTTTATTTATTACTATTTATTATTTATTTATTTTAAAAATTCATTTTAATGATTCTCAGTATTACTGTGGGTTTGGGGTTTTTTTTTTTTTTGAGCTTTACATCCCAATGCAATCTGACAGTAACATAAATCCGTTTTTGTCTTAGCAACTATTTCCAACTGCACTAGCAACTACCCTCAAGCCCTCCAAGTAGTCAATATTTGCAACTGTTGCCTTGTCTCTGCCAAATTCTCACCACTAAAATAGTATGTAAAATGAATGTTGATAGGTGTAAGAGCAACGGAGAAGATGTACTGAGATGTCAAGTGGGTTTAAAGAAGCAGTTGAGTAATTTGGTTTATGTGCGGTTCGGCAATCGTGGGATATAAAGAGCTCAAGGACCGAGCTCCAACCATCATCTAACTATCCACTGCAGGATTCAGATGTAATGCTATGAAAGTGAGAGGAGAGAGGATCAGGGATGTGACTTTGTTTTCTTAAGCTAGACTACTGTGAAGCCCTACTGAAGAATGCAAAACCAGATTATGTATATTTGTACATTTGTACTGCTTTTTCTGTACATTTTGTACTGATCTATTTCAGATTAAATAAACAGAGTGTTTCTTTTTATTTGCTGGAGCAGTTTGTGTAGTGATGAACATGCACAGGGCAGCTCTGTCTCTCTGAAGAAAGTTCACATTTTTGCTTCTTAAAACTCTTGAAAACACAAAGAAAAGTCTCAGCTGCCTAAAGCAGCCACCCCTCAAACTCCCTCCCTGCCACTGTTCAACAAATGCCATCATATTTGAAAGGTCATGGCAGACTGGTGAAGTTCCTGCTGACTGAGAAAGGGCAAACATAACACCCATCTTCAAGAAGGGTAAAAAGAATGACCCTGAGAACTACAGGCCAGTCAGCCTCACCTCTGTGCCTGTCAGATCACGGAGCAGATTGCGCTGAAGGCTCTGCTAAGGCAAATGGAAAACAAAGCAGAGGTGATTGGTGGGAACCAGCATGGCTGCACCAAGGGCAAATCTTGCCTGACAAATTTGATGGCTGTTTATGATGAAGTCACAACAACAGTGGACAAGGGAAGGNGACCAGTGACAAGTGGTGTCCCTCAGGGGTCAGTGCTGGGACCAGTGCTGTTTAACATCTTTGTCAGTGACATGGACAGAGGAATGGAGTGCACCCTCAGCAAGTTTGCAGATGACACCAAGCTGTGTGGCACAGTCGACTTGCTAGAGGGCAGGGATGCCATCCAGAGGGACCTGGACAGGCTGGAGAGTTGGGCCCAGGCCAACCTGATGAAATTCAATAAGGCCAAGTGTAAGGTCCTGCACCTGGGTAGGCACAATCCCAAGCACAAATACAGGCTGGGTGGTGAATGGCTGGAGAGCAGCCCTGAGGAAAAGGACCTTGGAGTCTGGGTTGATGAAAAGCTCAACATGAGCCTGCAGTGTGCACATGCAGCCCAGACAGCAACCGAGTCCTAGGCTGCATCAAGAGAAGCGTGGCCAGCAGGGCAAGGGAGGGGATTCTGCCACTTTACTCTGCTCTCATCAGACCCCACCTGGAGTACTGTGTGCAGTTCTGGAACCCTCAGCACAGGAAGGACATGGAAGTGTTGGAGCGACTCCAGAGGAGGGCCACAAAGATGATCAGAGGGCTGGAGCAGCTCTCCTATGAGGACAGGTTACAAAAATTGGGGCTCTTCAGCCTGAAAAAAGAGAAAGCTTCGAAGAGACCTTATAGTAGCATTGCAGTATCTGAAAGGACCCTCCAGGAAAGATGGGAGGGACTACTGACAAGATCTTGTAATGACAGGATGAGTGGAATGGGTTTAAACTGGAAGAGATTCAAACTAGATGTTAGGGAAGGGTTCTTCACAGTGAGGGTGGTGAGACACTGGCACAGGTTGCCCAGGGAGGTGGTGGCTGCTCCCTCCCTGGAGGTGTTCAAGGCCAGGTTGGATGAGGCCTTGAGGGACCTGTTCTAGTGGGAGGTGTCCCTGCCTGTAGTGGGGGGTTGGAACTAGATGATCTTTGAGGTCCCTTCCAACATAAACCATTCTATGCAGTTTACTTTTGTTAAATAAAAACACATACAAACCCAGAAACACAGTACCTGAATGTAAAATGATGTTAGTTTCATCACTAAGTTTGATTTTAAAATTCAGTTTCTTATCAAGTCAGTACTTACTATGTGGAGCATTAGATAGCTTCAATTATCCATGTCAAGGGAGATTCCAAGTCCTGCTGGGCCAGGGAGGCACCTCTTCCTTCAGAGCAGAACATCTTCACATGGCCATCAGCATCTCACCCTGCGTTGAGTGAAATGCCCATGGTGTGCCCCCCCCCCCGAAAATATGCCAAAGGCTCACACACACCTTCACCAACCTGTGTCACTTGGCTTCTAGACAACAGGTCTTAGAGCTGCCCAAAGTAATGTCCCAGGCAATGAGGTGGATCAGGAGGGGACAGCAATAAATAGTGGTTACTGGAGTGGTAACTGGAGACTGCAGTGAATTTACAGACACCCCACAATGGTGCAAGCAGGACAAAATTTTGTCTATTTTGTCTGCAGCCAGCTACCCTGGACTGAGGCAAACAGCTTTAGAGAAATGAGACTTTTCTTACACAGATGCTGTAACTCAGGAGTATCATTTTGCCAGCCATAAGCTTTATTTCTGAATGCACTCTTCTCCATAAAAGTTACAGCACACCTCTGCTTGCTGCCCTCTTCTGTAAGTCACTACCTCACTGCTTGTTTCTGCACAATTACCCAGGCACCAGGTAATTGTGCAGAACGAAAACTGGGAGCATCCCCTGCAGGAAACATTGACATCTGTGCTGGTTAATTCTGTTTATCACACTAACCAAAAAAAGGATTTCAATTTTTCACACACCAAGATGTCCATGAGAACATGCTTCAGGAAACCTGGGGAAAATAAACTTTTCAGTCTGCTCTAAAAGTGTTGCATCTCCTTAAAGAGCAAAGAAACAGACTGTAAAACCAAGCCACACAAATAAAAAATATCTCAAAGACTTGAAAGCTTCTTCCCATGTGCTAGGTATCAAACAACTTCTGTCATAGAATCATAGAATGGTAAGNTCTAAATCTCCCCTCTGCCAGTTTAAACCCATTGCCCCTTGTCCTGTCATTGCAGGACCTTGTAAATAATCCTTCCCCAGCCTTCCTGTAGGCCCCCTTCAGATACTGGAAGGCTACTATCAGGTCCCCTTGAAGCCTTCTCTTCTCCAGGCTGAAGAGCCCCAACTCTCTCAGCCTGTCCTCATAGCAGAGCTGCTCCAGCCCTCTGATCATCTTTGTGGCCCTCCTCTGGACCCGCTCCAACACTTCCATGTCCTTCCTGTGCTGAGGGTTCCAGAACTGCACACAGTACTCCAGGTGGGGTCTGACAAGAGCAGAGTAAAGTGGCAGAATCACCTCCCTTGCCCTGCTGGCCACGCTTCTCTTGATGCAGCCTAGGACTCGGTTGGCTGTCTGGGCTGCATGTGCACACTGCAGACTCATGTTGAGCTTTTCATCAACCCATGCTCAAGGTAGGTTAGTTTCTAGCCAAGGCAAGATTGTAATTAGTGATAGGAGAGGAAATGTCTTTAGGTTGCACCACAAGAGGTTTAGACCAAGAAAAGCTTCTTTATCAAGAGTGGTCAGGCATCCAAACAGGCTGCCCAGAACATGGAGGAGTCACCATCCCTGGAAGTGTTAAAAAAAACTATGCAGATGTGGCACTTTGGGACATGGTTTAGTGGGGGTAGGTTGATGGTTGGACTTGATCTCAAAGGTCTTTTCCAACCTTAAGGATTCTATGATTCAGAAGATAGGACCAGATAAACACATTTTGCTGCTTCTCAGGTTAGAGTATCATTTTGGAGGCAAGGCCATAAATTATGAACTACTGTACATTTACTTACCTATATATCCCAAAACCTGTAATAAAATACTCAAATCACAAAGACAACAAAGCATAACAAGGTGGTAAAGGAAAAATATTAATTCTCAAATGAAGAAAAAGTTGTTGTGATTTACGCTGTTATTCTACTGAGAACTTCATCTATTCTGATCAGTGTAGAGACTGACCAACTGCAAGATTCTTGCAGTATCTGACATGGTACAACTTCCACTTCTCACCTTGCAGTCAGATGCAAATATAGAACTGGAATATCCACAGTAAAGCTGGCTGAAGAGTATCTTGACTACATTTATATTGGTTTAATTTAAAAAACCCAAACAAACAAACAAAAAAAAAAACCCCACCAAAACTTTAGTCAACATTTGGAAGGGCTCTGAAAAATGCTCTGCTGATTATATAATCTGTTAGGATTGCCTTTCTGGCAATGGTTTACTGAACCATTAACAGGAAGGAAAATGGAAAGGCAAGAGGCAGCAAAATGAACATTCTCCTCTACAACTCTGCCAGACCATGACATAAACAAGGAAATGATGCTGTAAAAATGATGTGGAGACTGCTAAGGCCTAGATGAGACAGCTGTTTTGCTGCAACTGCAACATACCACACTAAGCACATACTGTAACCTTGGGTTCTTCTTCCTTATCTGTGGTAACTGTCTCATGTTACTGCTTGGTTTTAGGAGCCGCAGGACAAGGATAGCCTTTGAGATGTGTCTGGCAGGTCAGGTCAGGTCAGCATAATGTAACACAAATCCAAAATATTTCCTAGCAAGTGACAGACCCTGGAATCTTCTGTGTAGCCACTGATCACAAAATAACAGGAAACAAATTCTGAACTGGGTTTTTTTTTTACTGCACTATTACCTTCAGTAGCTCATGAAGAATAAACATACATTGACCAGCATTTTTAAGGTTTAGTACAGAGATGTGTTTAAATCTTGAGAAACCACATGAGTGAGACTTCAAAGACGTGTTCTTAGAAATGATTTTAATAAAAAAGGAATGCACTCGTACAACTGAACATTTCCATGTATTAGAAACGTTATGTTGACTTTGCACTGACTCCAGAAGATGTAAGACATGGAGACACAGTTCCCTGCTCTTGGTCAGAAGGCCAGCATGTCTGAGATGTGGAGAACTAGCACCCAGCAGCCTCATTACCACAGCTTTCCTTACTTGGATCACCAGAAGAATAGTTCTTGTCCAGGCTAAATGAAGTAGTAAGACAGGGATTGAGCTGGCTGGAGGGTGGGGGGAAGACTGAGCACTGGGTAAAGATAAGATGGAGGCTCCTGTTGACAACTGGTCCAGTCTTCAAGCTTGAGTTTTAGCTTTTTTGAAGGCTGGCAGTGTTGTTTCTTCCTCGTCAACCTTACGAGGCTTCTTCACTGTGTACACTACCCCACAGGCACTCTTCCGAGTTTCTGGAATATACAAGATGCAGTATCTCAAACAAAACGACACGAACACATACTCATTTCAGGTGTCTCTGCCACAAAGGACAGCTCAACATGTTTTAAAGAAAGAGAACCGAGGTCCTGCAAGGGCTGAGAGGTTGCAGATACATAGAACCATAGGAAACAAGGCCTAATCAGTTCAATTGTCATAGAAGAACACATTCTTGATGCGCTGTCAAAAGCAGTTCTGCATTTCTGAGCAAAACATACTGTTCTTAAAAAAAACCCACCAAATGTATTCACAAACCCCAGGATTCTTAAACAGACTATGCTGGCACAGCTAAGTTGGCAGAGGCTGCCCTATACATAACAAGTAAGTGGCTTTATGCAATTTAAGAACACTTACAGAATCCTCAGCATTATCATAAAATACTGCTGTGTGATGTTATCAAACTCCTCACAAGTTTGTTTGCCAAACAACCTAGTGAGCCCAATCAAATTTCACAACTACTGGTGGGAGGCCTCTCTGCAAAATCTGAGGTAGAAGAGATTTCTCTAAAAATACTGTTAAGCGAAGAGGTTCTGCAAGAACCTTGCCAGAATGTACTGACTTATTCTGAGCTGGTATTCTGTGATGGACAGGGAAATGACATCTGCTATTTAATTTCACACACAAGACAGATGATGGTCATGAGAAATTCCACATAAATTTGACAAATTCTTCCAACATGCTGTGTTTATGTAGACGAATATCAGGCTGAAGGACAACCCTGCTCATAGAAATGCCCTCTCCAAGAGATCAGGGCTACCTGCTGAGAATGACAGCAGGTTCAAGTTCCAATTCTATTGAAATAAGAGATGGAAACCAAATCCTTCTGTGCTTTGAAACTTAAAGCAATCCAAGTTGTTGGGAAGGTGACTAGAAATCATATCTACCCAACAAACCTTGGCAGAAGCAGAAACTGAGAGCACGATAAGACTAATCAGTCACAAAGCTAAACTATCACCAGAATAAGGAGCAGAAGTCAAGAAACACTAAGAACCAATAAATAAGCACATGAAAGGGAGGACAGAGAGAGAAAGAGAGAAAAATTTGTGCTACAGTGGTGTTGTGAACACACACCTGTGGGACAGGAAGGCAAGCTGATTTACCATGCTTTGGGAACAGGGTCATTTACAATCAAAGTCTTCGTGCTAAACGAAGATCCACAAAGCTGGCCTGTAGAAGGGCTGAGGGAGTCTTATGAAGATAAGGTGGTCCTGTTTTACCCAAAACTGAGGAAGCAAGGTTCGAATAATGAACATCCAACTCCAAAGTAGCTTTTGAGGGCCAGGGTGCCTGAACAAATAACTTTGACTAATTAACTGTAATATTAAAGTTGACACCCCCCAAGATGCTAATGAGGAAAATCAAGTACATGCTAAACATACGTGACTGTTACTCAAAGTTCCTGCCAAATCATGTTAAATGTCACCCAGAAGACAGGGACAACGTGGGCTGAAGTCTAAAACCCATGAGAGGGAGATCACAGCATGTGCTGCCTCTGTAATCGGGAAGCACACATGCCACTACTGGGGTCAGTTATGGTGGTGTAATGTGGGCCAGCATAAGCACTACTACCAGCTGCAGCAGCAGCCGAGACTCAGGAGAAGATAGAGACAAGGACTGTTGATGGGATGTGCTCCTTCCCCTCCAGCCAAGAGACACCTTTCTTGGTGACAGTTGCTCATTCAATATACGGGTGAGTTTGTCCTGCATGACCGTTAGAGTCATTGTGAAGGTTTGCATCTCTGACTGTGTCAGAGGGTACGCAGGATTTGCTAATCCTGAGACCATCTTTACCAACATCTCTATCATATTAGAGACATAGCAAAGATGTGCACCTCTGGTTGTGTCAGATGTTACCTAGGATTTATTAATCTTGAGATCATCTTGCAGTCAGTGCATTTATCACCAGCAATCCCAAATCTGTTCTGTTGCTTTTAAACAAGTAAACCATTTGATTAATTCTCTGAGCTGTGTCAGAGCAAGTCCTTATTAAGACGCTGAAAAGGGGAGGCAAAAGTTAATTTTGCCAAATGGTTTCAGCAAGAGTCCTGGGTTCTGGGACAGGCAAACACTGGGATCTTCCGTCTTAATGCGACAAGCAGAAAGAAAGGGTCTAAACTGACTTCTGGAACACAAAACCGTGACATCTCCGCTGCCACAACACCAGAACACAAAATACAGCTGGAAATTATTTTGATTTCCAGTGCAGAGGATCACAGGCTAAAGTTTCACTTTCTTAATATTAAAAATGGGCAAGTAAAAGAGAGTTACTGTAGGTTGCCTCTGCTGACAACTTAAGAAAGCAAGTTTTGTTTCACCATCATACACTTACAGGAGCAAGCACTCGGGGTACTTGATTTTGCATTGAGTTTGAAATGGCTCACATGAAGTCACACTTTGAAATGGCACATGAAGAATGAGTCAGAGACAGACCACATAATGAATCACCAGACAGGGTCACGGCAATGGTTGCTTCTACACTCACAGTGCAAGAAAGTAAATGCAAAACACATGCATCCCTTGACTTTCTTGAATTCGAAGATGTAGTTTATGCTGGTGTCACTGTGATCAGAATTAGACCCTTTCTGAAACATGAGATAGTTTCACTATGAAGCATGAACAGGCAGATCTGTGTTTTGGCTAAACAGTTTACAACTTGTTGGTGAGGTTAAGCAAGTACTTCGATACAGACAGTACCATCAGTTCAGCCACTGATTTGCTAACATGGTGACAAGGGAAAACAGAACACCCTTGCCACAAAAGCTCCTCTTCACTGGACAAAAGAGCTAAAATCTCAGACTGATTTGCCCTGTAAAGTCTTGGACCTTTAGGAAAATATGCATTAACATGAACTTTAGTTTAGCAAATATATGTGTTACTCAGATGAACTTCTGTGTGCTTTTCACTCACCTCCATGGAGTATGGTGGCTCTGCAGTTGGTAGACACGGCTGCCTTGGCTTCACTTTCTGACAGTCCAAAAAGCAAACCTCTGTAACCCTTTGTTCAGGATCAAAATGCACAGAACAGGGAAGTCTGCCTGCATGGGAAGTTTGCTTACTCTACAAATAACCAGAAATTAGCGAGGCGGTAACTGAAAGTGACACTTTGAATACAGTTACCCAGAGAAACTGAGGCACTCAATTCTCCTGGCTGCAGGTCCCCAGCAGCCCTCCTGGAAAGCTCCTGACAACATTGATTTTCTCCAGACAAGAAGTTGTACTTTTGAAAAGAGAAGTGTGTTAACATAAGAACATGTGCATAATCAAGTAAAAACAATTACTCATTTGAAAAATTCGGGTTTGGGGAAAGGATGCCGATATAAGCAGGGATGACATCAGGTTAGGTTATGTTAATCACAGTTGAGCCTGCCTCCTTTTGTTTAGAAGGAAAGAAAACATTGCCCATAAAATCCTTCCACGCTGCACACTCTCCCACACAGTTCTCATGACTCAGAGTATGCTCCTCCCCTTCAAGGGACAGTCCAGATACACACTCATGGTGCAGGGAGTGGGAAGTGGCAAAAAAATGCATCTGAATTCCTTGGTGGGCAGAAGCCACACTTCCCTTGGTTTGTAGGTCACAACCACTTATTTAACAACAGATATCTAACTAAAGACTGGAAAATCCAGAACAGAAGTAACCAGCACTCAGGCACTTTATTACTGCAAGTATGATTTTACAGCTTCTACAAAATATCACAGAATCACAGAAACATCCAGGTTGCAAAAGACCCCCAGGATCATCAAGTTCAACCTATAACCCTACTCTACAAGATTCACCTTAAACCATATCCCTAAGCACCACATCCAAATGACCCTTAAACACATCCAGGGTGGGTGACTCAACCAGTTGCCTGGACAGCTCATTCTGGTGCCTGACCACTTTCTCTGTGAACTTTTTTCCTAATGTCCAATCTAAACTTATGAAGTCTCAGCTTGAGACCATTCCCCTTGTTCTGTCTCCAACTATCTGTGAAAAGAGACCAGCAGCAGCCTCTCCACAATGTCCATTCAGGTAACTGTAGGCAGCAATGAGGAGGTCTCCCCTTGGTCTCCCTTCAAACTAAACAGCCCAGCTCCCTCAGTTGCTCCTCGTAAGATTTATTCTTTAGGTCCTTCATCAGGTTCATCGCCCTTCTCTGGACCCACTTCAGCATCTCCACATCTCTCTTGTATTGCAGTGCCCAAAACTGAACACAATACTCAAGGTGTGGCCTCACAAAGTACAAGGGGACGATCACCTCCCTACTCCTGCTGGCCACAGCACTTTTAATACAAGCCAGGATGCCATTGGCCTTCTTGGCTGCCTGGGCAAACTGCTGGCTCATATTCAGCTCCTGTCTATTACAACCCCCAGACCCCTTTCTGCCAGGTAGATCCCCAGCAACATTGCCTCAAGCCTGTAGCATTGCTTGGGATTGTCGTGACCCAAGTGCAGGACCTGGCATTTGGCCTTGTTGAAACTCATCACACTAATGTTGGCCCATTGGTCTAGCCTATCCAAGTCTCTCTGAAGAGTCTCTCTACCCTCATTCAAATCAATACTGCCACCTAACTTGGTGTCATCTGCAAACTTACCGATGACACTCCCTATGCCTGAATCAAGGTCATCAATAAAGATGTTAAAAAGAAGTGGTCCCAACACAGATCCATGAGGAACACCACTAGTACCCAGCCACCAATTGGATTTAACTCCATTGACCACCACTCTTTGGGCCCTCTTGTCCAGTCAGTGCTTTATCCAGGAGACAGTGGGCTCATCCAAGCCATGAGCAGCCAATTTGTCTACAAGAATTTTGTGGGGAACAGTATTAAAGTCTTTTCTAAAGTCAAGGAATACAACATTGACAGCCCTCATCCAGTAGCCAGGTGATCTTGTCATAGAAGGAGATCAGGCTGGTCAGGCAGTACCTGCCCCTCATAAACCCATGCTGACTTGTCCTGATCCCCTGGTTGTTGTCTATATGATGTAAGATGGCATTTGAGATGACCTGCTCCATGATCTTCCCTGGTACCGAGGTCAGAGCGACAGGTCTATAGTTTCCCGGATCTTCCTTTCTGCCTTTCTTGCACATAGGCATTATATTTGCTACCCTCCAGTCCACTGGCACCTCCCCAGTTAGCCAGGACTTCTGGTAAATAATGCAAAGCGGCCTGTCAACCATGTCTGCCAACTTCCTCAACACTCGGGTGCAAGCCATCCAGCCCCACAGACTTGTGTACATCTAAGTGGCACAGTAGGTCAGCGACCACTTCCCCATTTATTGTGATGTCCTTGATCCGATTCCCCTCTCCGACTCCTTCTTCACGAGGGTGGGTCCCCAGGGCACTGCTGGATCCAGACTGATGCTAAGTGGGCATTGAGCACCTCAGCCTTCTCATCCTTAGTCGTTAGGTTTCCCTCTACATTCAAGAGGGGATGGAGATTTTCTCTCATCCTCCTTTTGCTGTTGATGAATTTATAGAATTTTTTCTTATCTTTAACAGCTGTAGCTAGGTTAAGCTCTAGCAGTGCTTTGGCTCTCCTAATTTTCCCGCTACATAGTTTTGCTACATCTTGAGACCGTAAGTAATTTCTGATTCAGTTCACAGTGTCCATAGATTTTTATGGTTTTTATTCCTCTCTCTCCACTTACATGCACACACAGTGTCAATGCATATCATAGCAAAACACACCTGCAGCTGAACACAGATATTACTATTTAAAGGGACTGCTCATGCCACTCAATGACCAAGAGCTGTTGCTACTTCCACATCCACTCAAGAGTCCTAATCCATTGAACTAGTCATCAACAAGCTGTATAAAAACTCAAGGAGTGTGAAGCTGTATTGCAAAACCACTTGGACTTTGAAAAAGGATACAGGTTAGCCACATCGTAAGGACCTCGTAGTTCCAGAGGCTAAAACAAAACAAAGGAAGTTGGATATGTGCATGCATCCTCTTGCAAGTTGACAGAATGTGAATAAACAGGGCAGGGCTAACGGGAAGCCAAGATTAAATGCTACATAACAGCAAGCTGCTGAAGATGCACTAAGAAATACAGCAAATCCATCTGAGAGAAAACTGTCATGGAAAATACCACAGCAGCAAAAAAATAACCACTCCACCCAAACAAAATACCCTCAAACCACACAATAAATTTTGGTAAACCAGATTAAGTAAACCCATTAAATGGCAAGCACGTATAGTAAATAAATAAAAATTGTAATTCAAAATAATTAAAGTTTTATTTTCAGACAGATAAATCCTTGAATTGTTCAGACCTGAAAAAAAAAAGAAAAAACAGCAATCTGGGACTTACCCTTTCGGCTGCACTAGATATAACAATGTTCTGGAAAACAAAAGAGAACAAACAATCATCTGTCAGACAGCATCAAGAAATGAGAAAAATTAAAATAATAATCAGCATGCAGCAAAGACTTCATCAGCACTAGCCAAATTTAAGCTCAAAACTCAAAGAAACGTCAGAGTATCTGATACCCTCAGACAAAGTGAGGTCTACAGAGTGTGGATCTTAATTTGAGGGTATAAATACACCAAGGTTACCTCCCTGTCTGCTACAGAGGGGCACAGGGACAAGCACTCCCTTGCAGTTACAAACCTCTCACAGACAGATGTGTGTTGAATAAGCATTGCAGCTTTTGGAGTCTAAACAGAATAAACAGCAGAATGATGGTATTAGGCAAGCATCTATTAGCTTGTGTTTCTCACAGTGAACTTTAAAGGGACCTTAAGGGTAAAGAAGAAATGTAGAGCTGCACGCAGTGTGTTAAGAAGTGTCCCCAATATCTAAACTAGCTGAAAGAGGCCCCACACAAATGACAACTTGGTCTAAGCTGCAACAGACTTATGAGTCCAGGATCCCATAGAAGGAGTTTAGACAGTTTGGTGTGCTCAAATTTTCAGCCTACTATGTGCTGCAGTACAATTCAGCCTTAATCTAAGTTTTCATGTTGGCTTTATTCCAACTCACACTGGTTCAGGAAACTGAACTGTCTGCAGCTAGGTAGTGGTTGCCAACTCATGCCATATACTTCCCTCAACACTGGCACCCCCCATAAAGTCACCAGGCAAAGACACATCCTTCTCTTACTTCTCTCCCAAAGTGTTTCTGCAAAACAGGTATGTGACTGCTTGGGGACCGGTAGATACCACAGCTCAACTGCCAGCGCTTTTCTGATGTAAATCTCCAAGGATGATCACCCAGAGGGAGACTGTTTTGCATAGGCAGAAACGGCTAAGAATTCCTTTCACCTTTTATTATACTGAATAAAAAGCTTTGGGAATTCCTGCTTGAGTGGGTGGGAATGGGAACTGTACCGACATCACCATCAACATATTACACCACCTCCACTTTCAAGGTCGAGTTATTGATACCTTCCCTTCACTGCCTGGCTGTCCTACCACCTCCCCAGCACTGGAAGAAAATGCGCTGTGTGCAGCTGGAACTTAGCCTGTAAAAGAGCTATCTGCATGGAAATCACTGCATGTTCACACAGTGCCTGAGGTTTCCTGGTGTGCTGAGGAAGACAAGATGGAACAGACAACTCTCCCTTAGTGTAAGGAAAGCCTGAAGCAGAAGCAATATGTACATCAGAGTGACTTAACAGTATGTATCATCATTGGAATCCAGGACGTTTCTTTCTGCGTATTTCACCTTTAAAATGAATGCACCAGGGATCCAAAAGGTGCTTTTGAGCTTCAGTGGCCCTGACTGCAAGGGTTTGCTAGGAAAAATCAAGTCTCCTGCCCTGAGGTGTAGCAAATAACACCTGTCTCCCAGACTCAGAGAAGCTCATGGAGAAGCTGTGTGAGCCATCTTGAACCAGTGCAAGATTCTGGTTCACCACTGGAGACGTGCTCCTCCTGGCTGAAAGGCAATTGGCTTCCAGTTAAGGGGTTGGTAAAATGGGAGAAGGCAGCAAGAGCAGACAAGAAAAGCACTGCAAGTGAGCGGAGAGGCAGGTAAAGGCAAATCCAAGGGAAGGGCTAAAGGGAAGAACTCAAAGGCAAAACATTATCTCCCCAAGTAAATGAGATAGCAACTGTTCAGTACATAGTTCCAGGCACAGTGCCCACACTCAGTTACCAAAACATGGGAGGCCAGGGACTGGCTATGCACACCTTCTGTCTGGCAGGGTAGGCAAGTCACTCCCCCATTCCCTGCAAATTTTAACATGTTTCAAGGACTCTGTTCAACACCAGCTCTGAGGACACCAGCGAATTTCTGGAAGCTCTGCGCTCCTACAACAGAGGTGGAACAGACGAACCCAAAATCTGCTCCATGTGCAGCAACTATAGGTTAGAGAACGCAATGCCAGGTTCTAATGCAAGCAGCCCGTAGACCAGTCATCCCACGTATCATTTTAAAAAGTCCTTTGCATAAATGATGAAGAGAAACTTCCAGTGAGGGCTAATAATCATATTTACTGGCTCACCAGATACTGAGTCTAGAGGCAAAAAATAAATATATGCTAGCAGTCCTTTCCCAGTTCTTTCAGTATCCAACAACTTGTCACATCTAGCTCCTGCTGATTTACCTTCAAGGCACAGGTGATGCACTACATTGACAGACACAGAAATAAAGGGCACTGTGCACAGACTGAGTGTTCAAATGTCTCACTCTGTTACTGACATCAACTCAGCTCATACTCACAAATCAACGGCCCCATGAGAAGCACACTTTTAATTGCAAGGAGGAAAAAGGAGTTCTTGAAAAAGTAATCCCAACATAAAGGAGTTCTTTTCTGTATGCACTTTATCACCAATCAGCATTTCGTGCAATTGCTTCCCAGAGCTGGACTTCTCAGGAAAGGCGATGCAAATATTCACTTTCTTGTGGTAGCACCAATGCAATCATTTGTTTGACCCCACTCTGCTGTTCTGTGACAAACTACCATGCCTGAGGGGCACTGAGGTAGCAATGGACCTGATTTTATTTGGCCTTTCAAGCTGTACATCTCACTTCAGACTACAGTAGTTTTTAACTTGCATACATATGACAGTATGCTTCTCCAATAATAAAAAAAAAACAAAACCACCCCAACACACGGTCTGAAAAGACCCAGCATGACAGCCAGTGTAACCTTGTAGCCTAGGAGGAGGTAAGGTACAAAAGCAACGGATTACAGGCATCTCAGTTGTAAGCATTACTTCTCCCTTGGATTTCAGCAGCAGGTAAGAATGCAGTTGGTCTGACTGCAGCAAAGCCCTGACTGATAGCCAGCTAGCTGTTGTGTCTTTCATACACCGGGAATTTACTAACAATTTAGCAAAACAAGAGTCGAGCTTTTGGTCAATGAGAAATAGGAAAGGAGATTTTGAAGAGATGAATGGACTTCAGTTCTAGTGCAAACCTCAGTTCTATGGCACTTCTTTCCCTCCCCTCTTGTTTTGGGGATTGCATACCATAACAAAAAATAGATTTGTTTGTTTTTTTTCAGAACAATCTAACAGTTTGACAACTTAACAAGACAGCATCCAGTGGTATCTGGAGTTAGAATAGTTGTGGCCTTTTATTAGCAGAAGAATATTCAGTCGCAACTTCAGAAACCCCAGCATCAAACTAATTGAAAATGGCTGACTGCACAACTCTAGAAGAATTTGAACTGAATTAATTAGCTGGCTTTCACTTTGAGAGCTTACCTTCCCTTTGCAGATCTGCATCAGGCTGAGTGCATTTGAAACTGTGTATCTTCTCATTGTGGAGTCTTTGATGGCAGGCACATAAAGAAGTTCAAAGCAAATGCCTCGATCTATTGCCTTCATGAAAAAAGAGTGATCAAAAATCAAAAGGAGAGAAGCATAACAGTCTAACAACTGCTGTCTATTATTTATGTAGCTTATTCTCAGTTTAACTCTGTTACATACATACAAAAAAAAAAAAAAATTGAAGTAGAATTGTTCCAGCAAGAGCACATACTAGCATGAAGTAGCAGTGGGGAATATTGCACTGAACATCAGATGTGTACTTGAATCTTGGGATAATAGCCAGCAGTGTGCCCAGGTGGCCAAGAAGGCCAACGGCATCCTGGTCTGCATCAGGAATACTGTGGCCAGCAGGAGCAGGGAGGTCATTCTCCCCCTGGACTCTGCACTGGTTAGGCCACACCTTGAGTACTGTGTCCAGTTCTGGGCCCCTCAATTTAAGAAGGACATTGAGGTACTTGAACATGTCCAGAGAAGGGCAACAAGGCTGGTGAGAGGCCTCGAGTACAAGCCCTATGAAGAGAGGCTGAGGGAGCTGGGATTGTTTAGCCTGGAGAAGAGGAGGCTCAGGGGGGACCTTATTGTTGTCTACAACTACGTGAAGAGTGGTTGTAGCCAGGAGGAGGTTGCTTTCTTCTCTCAGGCAACCAGCATCAGAACAAGAGGACACAGTCTCAAGCTACGCCAGGGGAAGTTTAGGCTGGAGGTGAGGAGAAAATTCTTGACTGAGAGAGTCATTGACTGCTGGAATGGGCTGCCCAGGGAGGTGGTGGAGTCACCGTCCCTGGAGGTGTTCAAGGCGGGTTTGGACATGGCACTTGGTGCCACGGCCTAGCCTTGAGGTCTGTGGTAACGGGTTGGACTTGATGATCTTTGAGGTTTCTTCCAACATTGGTAATACTGTGATACTGGATAAATGAGACTTCAAGAAAAAACAGCCACTTATTAAATGTAATTGGCTTTCCACTAGTACAGAGTTGAGGAGACAGGAAAGCACTGCTGGTCAGAAAGAAGTTTTGACATTTTGAGGACTACTCTTTAGCCCCACAGTCTGCTCTAAGGAACACCATCCTTTTCCACACTACATGCATCTTCCAAGTGAGGAGTGTGTCCCTGCAGGAAAGCAGCCATGATGTGGAGCCTTCTCTCTTGTTTTACAGCATATTCAGGTATTTGTGGCAATGTTTAACAACAGTGACTCATGGGAGAGGTTCCAAACAATACTTATGGTATTTTCAGTTGCATTAAAATCCTTTGCTATCTGTCAAAGTTCCTCACCAAAAGCCTAGCGTTCTTGCTTCTGCAAACACACAGAGACAGGTAAAGCAACTTGCTGTAAGACATAGAGTCAGTGATAAAGAGCCATTTGGAAGCTAGGAGTGCTCTGTTCCATTGCCTATGCTACATTTTCCTGGAATGCTACTCTATGCTTTATATTCATATTATTAAAAAAATGCTGCAATGTTGATACCATAAGTATTCAGTAACTAAATACAGATGGAACTAGTCCAGATCCCATTCATGCAAGAGCAACAGAAGCTATGTACACATCAAATGTTTTACACAGAACTGGTCCAACATCTGCAAACAAGAAAAGAAGCCTGAATTTATAAAAACTGAAACAGGTGATGGCAATACACCAAGCTGTCTTCAGGCAGATTTTTAACTTCACCTCCACCATTTCAGCTGCCTGCCAATTTGTCTGTCTGGCATAACCACCAAAACTGACTGCCCCAGGATGCACAAAACCAGTCTGACAGACAGAGCAGAGTGTGGACGTTCAGAAATAGTTTGTAAGGAAAATTCCTCCAAATAAAGGGCTCAAAGAGCCATGTAGCTCCTCACGTAAGTTAGCTGCTGCAATATTTGGTACTTTCAAACAACACTTCACAGGAAGTTGTTACTCCAAGGGGAGTGTCAAAATTCCCAGTCTATAATAACCACCAAACTACTACTTTTGTTCTGTTTCAGGATTGTTTCTAGTTATTTCAATATTTTTTTAATTCTAGGTCAAACTTTCTGTAAAGAGGAACTAGGATTTCTACCCAATTTCAAATTTAATTTTTTAAGCACTAAGAACTACATCATCAGCCAAGAACACCCCTGTGTAATGAACCCTGACACAGAGTCATACGGAAAAGCTAATTCACCTAAGCACATGCTCAGATTAAGCTTTCTGGCAAATCACTAACATCAGGCAGAATTCTACTACCAAAATATTGTTGATCCATCACGAGAGCCATCTTGTGCCCCACAGCAGATATTTAGCAATTCTATATTTGGTTCATTTGCCAAGACACTCCTTTGTCTAAGTATGGATTCAATACAGTTGCCCTCCAAACAACTGGCATGACATCGTTCTCCCAAATTACAAATGTCACTGATATTCTTCTGCCTTTTAAATCACAGAATTGTAGCATCATTTTGATTGGAAAAGACCTTTAAGATCATGAGAGTCAAACCATTATTTAATCCTACCAAGTCTGCTACTACACCACGTCCCTTAGCACCACATTTATTAATCTTTAAAACATCTCCAGGAATGGGGATTCAGCTAACTCCCAGGGGAACCCATTCCAGTATTTTATTTATTTTCTGTAAAGGTATGTCTTCTAATATCCAATCTAAACATCCACTGGTGTAACTTGAGGCCAATTTCTCTCACGCTATCACTTGCTACTAGGGAGAAGAGAACAATACCCACCTCACTACAACCTCCTTTCCGGTAGTTGTAGAGAGCAGTAAGGTCTCCTCTCTGCCTCTTTTTCTCCAGACTAAGTAACACCAGTTCCCTCAGTCGCTCCTCATAACACCTGTTCTCCAGACCCTTCATCATCTTTGTTGCTCTTCTCTGGACCTGCTCCAGCAATGTCATTCTTGTAGTGAGAGCTGCAAAACTGAACACTGTGTTTCAGACGTGGCCTCACTGGTGTTGACTACAGGGAAACAATCACTTCCCTGGTCCTGTTTGTCACATAATTCTTGATACAGATCAGGATGCTGTTGGCCTTCTTGGCCCCTTGAGCACACTGCTGGCTCATGTTTGGTTGACTGTTGATCAACAGCCCCAGGTCATTCTCTACTGGAAAGCTTTTCAGTCACTCTTCCTCAAGCCCTTCCCCAACCCTAGCTTTGCATGGGGTTGTTGTGACCCCAAAGTGGGACCTGGCACTTGGCCTTTTTAACCCTCATACAACTGACTTCAGTCCATCAATCTAGCCTGTCCAGGTTCCCCTGCAAAGCCTGCCAACACTCAAGCAGATTGACACTCTCCCAGCTTAGCGTCATTTGCAATCTTACTGAGAGTGCATTCAATCTCCTTGTCATGAAAATTAGTTGTGTGGCATATAATGTATCTACCTTGTTCTCAGGTATTTGTCTGAGAAGATTAAAGTATGGTTAAAATAATTTAATTCAGATTTTGCTTTAATAATGTTGCTGTTTTGTTCTAGGCAGTAATGTAGTTTTATTGTCATCACAATCTCCCATTTCATGGCTCGCTTTCCTTTAAAAGGTTTCTCTATTATGACACACACGTACCAATTCTGGTTTGGGAAGCAGCTTAATCAGCAAACACACTGCATCTCAGTGCTTAGCAAATATTGGCCTTAAGGCTCCATTTCCACTCCTTGGGAACACCACTTCTGTCTTCTTAAGTGGGGCACAGGAGGGATTAAAAACATAACATACATCACTGTGTACTAAATGCTACAGCGGAGGCCCTGAACTGAAGGACATCTAAAATAATATGACACATTACAAAAAAAAAAAAAAACAGAAGAACCACCTAGATGGGAATGGTGGGAAGAAATGGTAGGGAATTCAACTCAAACTGACATTAAATACAGAATTTAACAGCAAGAAAACAATTTAGATGTATATTTACCATATTCACAGGGGGCCTTCGAAAGTAGAATGGCAGCTTTTCTGTTACATTTATGCATACCAGGTCCACGTCTAGAGTTGTGCAAGCAATCTATGGCCAAGAAATAGGAGTAGGTTATTAAATATGCCAAAAAAATGCATAACCACCCTCAGATGTACTCATACTTTCCTTCACTTCTTAATGCAACAATGCCTCTCCAGGGTGAGTTCAGTTTTAAAATTAAGTACTATACCTTACGGTTATGCCGATAAAACAGCAGGGTTGCAGGTGCACAGTTTGAGCATTTCAGGGACAAAACTCAAGCTTTCTCCTACCTCTGGAAATACTTTTCCTATGAAATAATGACCAACTCAAAGGCAAGACTTACTGATTTGTTTTTATCTGACACAGGACATACAGATACAGTACTGGTTTTTGGTACAAAACAACTTGCAGTTAATGTTTACAAAGGCACTAGTCCAGAAACTGCCCCATACCCCAGTGCTCCAATTCCAGCCTAGTAACTGTTTGTTTTCACAATTACATATTTTTACCAGAAGCAGCTGAGGAAGGACTGGAAGAAAAGCAGAATAATGTTAGACACTGACTAGTTGTGCTACATGTCTAGTGATTGAGGCCAAAGGGTCTCACTTTCTTCGCTGGGTAAGAATGTGCAGCCCTTCCTGAAAGCCATGTCTCTGGAAGAGTCTGAAGATGGCATAAAAGGTTATGGTTTAAAAGCTTAGCTTTGAACTCACACCACAATTTACAGCCTGCATTGAAAGGTGGAAAAAATGAACAAAAGGGTGGAGAATCTCCACACTGAAGTGCACATGAAAAGCAGCCCTTCATTTACATATAATCTCACGCACACAAGATGTGTGAATTATATATGCCTGCCCCATAAAGATGATTACACAGGGCCAGATTAATGTCTGTAAGCAGTGCTGTAAAAAAAAAAGATAAAATTGGATGAAGAAATTGAAAAGGAATTTTCTATGCATAGGAGAACTCTCTGCATTCAAAAACTTGCCAGCAGTTGCTCCAAATACACCTGGGCTACATGCCAACCATTCATCCCTCCTCACACCGGCACGAAGTGGTAGGCATTGTGGGGAGTCCAAGCACTGGGTTGCTCTAACTCAGGGCAGGCTACTGCTTTGCAAACTAGTCTTCTACCAGTTTGTCTATATAGAATGTAGATGGTGACAAGAACAGAGGCACAGCTTTAGGCTAGAGACAGTACCTCCTTCCTACACAAGACGGTCATGGCACACATGCACAGTTTAAAAATTCAGTAGATCACAGGGGGTTTTTGATCTTAAAACACCTCGGCAGGCCATTGAGACTAAATTTTATCTTTATTCCCTACCTTTAGCAACTTTGTGAGGCAGGTCACAGTCGGAATGCATCACATAAAACTGAACTTGCATATACTCTACTACATTCAGCTTTACTCCCTTTCCTACATGGAGTACAAACTGCCACCTAGTCAGGCAATTTATGGAAACATGAAGAGAGCAAATAGCTCTGAACTGTGTCCTAGAAAATGTCAGTGAGGCCATCAGAAATTCAGGAGGAGAGAAAGCTGAAATTGCCTTATGTGATGAGAAAACAAGCATTCCTAACCAGCTTCACAAACAGCGGAGAACTCTTTTCCATTCTGGAAATTAAACAAAGCGGGAAAGGGTGTGACCCAAGTGTCAGGATATCTACATGATTCCTGTGACAACAACAATTCAGAAAACACTGCCAAGGCAAAACAAAATGAAGAGCTGTACTTCTCCCTAAGGAAGAATTCCTGCACTGCATGGAAAGATGGAGAGGAGATTTCTCCAATTACTCCAATGTTCAGTCTAGCTTTGGCTCCTGGACAAGTCACACATGATAGCTAGTTAAGGTTACCATGCCTACTGAAAGGATCTTAAGTGTAAAGTCTTCACAGAGAAAATGATACTCAGTAGTTGCACAGCCTAGCACCTGCCCAGTCGCACCGCAGACAAGAGCCCCATCTGCTGGCAAATTCCAGACAGCCAGAAATAAACACAAGCCACTGCTTAGATTGCCTGAAGAGAGCTTTGGAAAATACTCTAGGAAAAACATTGAAATCTGGTTTTGCACTACATCCTTACACTTGTTTATGTAAGTTCTTTAGATACTAGTGATATGCTAATTGCTTACAAACAGCAAGCACAGCTAACGAATACAATTAAAACAGAAATTAAAAGCAATGATTTTTGCAAAGCAACAGACAAATCACCACATTATCGGCTTGGACTGGGCATTTCTACTGCAGTCCAAAACAATCCTCTTGGGCAACTTAAAGAAGCAGCACATTCCACAATTATCTTGCCAAACAGAGTTTTCTCATACCTCTGAAGAGATGAAGTGTTTTGAGAATTTGAGCACAACATTCAATGTATTTTACTGCGATACTGTTAGGCACAGGCCAATTTGGGGCCACGCTACAACTAGAGCGCATCTCCAATGCTCACGTATTTCTTTTACAGAAACATAAAATACCCTGTTCTGTGGAGAATAATCCAAGCATAAAATTGCTGATGAGAAAGATGATGGTCTCAAGGTAACGATCAATCACCAACAGCCACTTTTAAAATACAAAGTTAATTTGCGGTTCACGACCCACTCTAGAAGGCATTATCCTTAACAGTCAAAGATCTGTGAAACCAGAGCTAAATGCTGGAACTCCATACATAACATCACTTGTACCAGGTTCCCTGTTGATACCTTTACAAAATTGACCCAGCACTCCAGATCTGGAGTTAGAAAACCTAGAATCTTTTAAAAAAGACAAACATATAAATCTGGCCTTAATAGGAATGTGAAAGGATGAAGTCATTCACCTCAGATGGTTTGCAAGAAACATGCTTGGGTTTCCTTCCCAGTTCAAAGTGTTGCCAGTACATTACCTGCAAGGGCGTCAGCTTAAACAGTTGCTCTCTGCATTGGCCTGCCCAGAGCACAGCCATCCCTTTTGTGGCACCACAACTATCTGTGTGGTTGAATACTCTATCAGAGTGGGAAAGCAGATCTGCCTGCAGAATAACCTGGCACAAACCGGTAGAAACATATTCCTCAAACCAAACTGCATGCAGCGAGCAGCTTCATCAGCAAAGCAGACCTGCAGAAATGAGTTGTCATTCTAGTCAGCTTAGATACTGCTACAACTGGATGTCCCACTGCAGGAGAACTCATGATATGTTTGAAAATAAAAAATACCCACCCTTAAACTAGAGAGTAAGCCCAAAACCAGTATAGTAGGTCTGTGCTGATTACCTGGTTTAGGGTGCTTGTTTAAATTGATTGAGTTCTGTTGCCAGAGGACAAAAGAAAGAGACAGAGTGGCCCTCAAAGTATTTTACAACTGTTCACCTCTCTCAGGCCCCTAGGTCTTGCAAGGGCAATGAAAGCCGTCAGATGTTAGTTTCACTAAGCTGTTACTGTTCTAATTAATGCTTGAATTCTTCTGCTGAACGATCCTTTAAAGTTCACCTTCTTCTACAGTTTTTTCCATTGTACCCTACTTGGACAACCTTTCAAAACAGAAGGGGAAAATTTAGAGTAAAACCAAAATAGAATAATATAATTTTAATGTGTCAAAACAAGTACTCAACAGTACTATAAAGTAGTTTTAACTAAGAAAGAAAGAAACAAACTCCCAAAACAAGTCAACAACAACAACAAAAAACCCCAATCCCCAAATGAATACCAGACTGAGTTCTACACTGACAAGCATGCTTTGAAAGTAAACTCTGGCACTCTTTCAAAGAGATTCATGTTTGCTTTTGGTGTCCCTAAACCTTCTCCACACTGCTTTAAACTGCTTGCTGAATGCAAGACTAACAGAGGCAGGACACTTCTACCTACTCTTCAAGTTCAGAGTTAATGTTACCACTTATGAGCTTGCAACAGGTCAGCCATCAAAATTTCAGGTTTTGCAAGAAAAACATGCTGAGAAAAACATAACTTGTTTCCAGTTACTCCACTTGATCACACCACTCACATCAGATGTTCCCAAGTATTTGAGAATACTTTAAATAAAAATGAGAAAGCCTGAAATAAGAAAAAACTACCACTCACCAAGCCAAGTTGAGATTACTCTGCCTCAGATGGCGCTTTACAGCTAAGAATTTTCTAATAGGAAAGGTCTATTCAAGATACAGCAGCTATGGATAAAAGTTGTGAGACAATAGGTTGGGGACTGACCTGTTGGAAGGCAGCGAAGGTGAAAAGGATCTGAGGGTCCTAGTGGATGGGAGGTTGACCATGAGCCAGCAATGTGCTCTTGTGGCCAAGACGGCCAATGCCATTTTGGGTTGCATTAGAAGGGGTGTGGCTAGTAGGTTGAGAAAAGTTCTCCTGCCCCTCTACTCTGCCCTGGTAAGGCCGCATCTGGAGCACTGCGTCCAGTTCTGGGCCCCCCAGTTCAGGTCAGGAGTGACATAAAACTGCTTGAGAGAGTGCAGCACAGAGTCATAAAAATGAGTAAGGGAATGGAATATCTCTCTTACGAGGAGAGAATGATGGAGCTGGGGCTCTTTAGCTTGGAGAAGAGGAGATTGGGGGGTGGGGGGGTGTCTTATTAATGTTTATAAATATGTAAAAGGCGAGTGCCAGGAGGATGGAGCCAGGCTCTTCTCAGTCATGCCCAAGGACAGGACAAGGGGCAATGGGTGGAAGTTGAGGCATAGCAAGTTTCATGTAAACATAAGGAGGAATGTTTTTCATTGTGAGGGTTACAGAACACTGGAACAGGTTGTCCAGGTGGGTTGTGGAGTGTTCCTCTCTGGACATATTCAAAACCTGGCTGGACATGTTCCTGTGTGATCTGGTATAGGAAATCCTGCTCTGGCAGAGGGGCTGGACCAGATGATCTTCCGAGGTCCCTTCCAGTCCCTGATACTCTGTGATTCTGTGTAATACGATGCTTGGCACTGTTAGTAATGGTTGAAGAACTATCGAACATCTCTGTATTTAGGTATCACCTCTAAATAACACCTAATGTCTTCTTCAGTCAAAGACCAAGAATGGAGCAAAATAGTTCATGGTCAAACACATTTGAAACACCTTGCTTTTCTAAGAACACAGAAATAACAAGAGAATCAGTGATTCTGCTCAAAGGTTTTGCATTTCTACTAACATAAACCAATGGAGAAACAACAGCACTGAGGTAAAGTCCTAACTAAATTAGTCCTAACTAAGTAGAACATTCTAAAATTACTCCAAGTCCCCATTTTCTCTCACTAGTACACCTGGAGCACTTCGACTGCTATACATGTCAGTAACACTGATATAGCAACATCTTCAAAACCTCAAATTTTGTGAGTTTGTCAGTTGTGTGATTGCTTCGAACAGCGAGAACAAAATCTGACTGAGAAAATGACTGTCTGCCCTTCAACTGTTTCCCCAGTGGCTGCTCTGCTTTTGTACAGCCTCAAAGGTTTCTTGGCAGGTGAAATAACAAACACATCATAAAGTCACAGATGTAAAGTTTCTGTCACTCAACGGGAATATTCAAACCTTAATAAAGCCAAACCAGAAATCTCAGTCTGGCAGTAAGGGCTATTATGTTGAATCAGGCACACCTACTCTGGGAATTTTTTTCTGTTCATAAGATGCTATGACAACCAGAACTAATTCTGTCTTATAAACTCTTATTCCTGTTTTGATTTAAAATAAAGAAATAAAGGGGAAAACTAAAGAAATCAGGTATTCTTTTGAATGAAATTCCAAGGGAAGATCTAAGACTAAAATGAAAAAAATAACTCTCAGAATCACATTAGGTCCACTTTAAGATCTTTCCACTTTCCCTGGCATTTCAGAGACCAGAAAAAATTAGTGCTAACAGAAGATAGCAAATGAATTTTGTGGAAGTTGCCAGTTTGAGAAATTGAAGTTCAAAACAAGTTTTACACATGATGATAGCATATATCTATATATATATAAAAGGAAAAAAAGACTGATGTTTTCTTTCCTCACTGGAGAGGAATACTCCATATTGAGTTTAAGACACAAAGGAAAACAAATGCAAGGGGCACACAAGCTATTCATCAGGTAGACATTTCAGACTTTTTAGTCACCTCAAAGCCTTGCAGCCTCCTACAATCCTTCCCAACCTTATCAGTCTATCAATGCAGAAGGTAGCCTATATTGCTTAATCAGTCCCATGATATGTAGGCCTCTATAAATGGAAAATAAAATAAATAAATAAATAAATTTTTTTTAAAAAGAAAGTATATACTCAAACTAGCCCAAAGCATTAGACGTTACTGAGTAAGTATTATCCACTGGATGACTGTACTTACATGGAACAGTTTCTCAGTCTTTGGAAACACTGCTATGATGTCAAATAACCTTATATTTGCAGATGTTGACCTCTACAAAAAGAAGAAACAATTACTACCTGGAATTTTGGCAGATGCCAAAGCTATGTATTATTACAAACAAAATAATGAGAAGACAATACCCTTTTCACTTCTAAGCACTAAAAGTCAAAACCCCAATAATCATACAAGTGCATACCAGGTCTTTGTTGTAAGCCATACTGTGAAGTTATTCTCATTTCGAGCCTTGTCACTCACCTGGTAAGACACTTAGATCTTGTTTCAATTATATAGTACTAAAGCATAAGCAGACACTAGGCTTGCTCTTCTGGTTTACACAAAGAAGTCAAGAAATAAAAAGAAAACTGAGGATCAGAACTGTTGTCCCATCTTAACAACGGAAGCCATATCCAGTCTTCTAAATCTGCATCTCCTTGTGATTTGCTGAAGATGCAATCTGAGACATCACTGCTGAGTGTCTGCAAAATCTCCAACATTCTCCCCATGCAATTTCCAAGGTTTCACTCATTCATTGAGAAAATAAAATAAAAACTGGAAAATCAATATACTAAATATACTTACTAAGAGATTACAGTGGGAAGGATCAGAAACAACAAGTGTTAGCCGGGTTAATACTTTAATTCTTTTAGATGTCCCCTACAAAAAAAAGGAAATAGTACGCAAGTCTTTAAAACCTCCTGGCATGGTGATTTTTCACCTTGTATGCTACAGGGAAAATGGTGCCTTGCCTATACGAATTTTCTAAAGTCTGTAGTTACATTTCTCTATTTTGTAACTATCTGTTTGATATTATACCTGCCTTTTGCAAAGAACAACTTGTTGTGTTTTTCTGAGGGTCACTTAAAAAAAAAAAAAAAGTAGTGAATAAAAAAAAAGGAAAATCATGCAGAAAACCCAAGTACTGCAGTGGCTCCCCAGCCAGACCACAACTACAAGCGCCAACATGTGCCAACGATTTGAAATACAGACTTGTTTCACTATATCTGAATCTCGTTCTGTCAAAACCAAGGAGTTACTTCCAAAACTCAAATCTCAAGAATTATACTGTAATTCTTCAGTTACAATAAGGTTAAAAATTGGAATGAACTAATAATTTAAATAGTTTCTTAATGAATAGAGCAAGGACTGTTGTTCTTCCAATGCTTGGAGTTTTAACAATCAAGTAACAGACAAATTAATCTTTCTCTTATTAACATGTAACACACAAAATCACATATATGAACCCATTAACGTAGAAAACAAGTTAGAAAGGAACTAGACTTACTTGTACAATAGGCAAAGATGGAAACAACTCCGAAAGGGATACTGGCTTGACAATTTCCTTAAAAGGGACCAAAATAAGGTTATTCAAAATGCCACAGATTACGTTTACAATGTAAACAAAATCTGGGTTCTAATAATAAAAAGAAATTTGCCATACTCACAAAACTATTTCTCAAGAATGATATTGAGACCATGTTAAAAGTTAACTCCAGGGCAATTACACTGAATTATAAAATGAGAGTAATGGAATAAATGCAGACATTTGTACTTGCATCAAAACCTATTTGGAAACATACAATAACAAGGCAAATACAATTACAAGAGAAAATATACGAAGAACAATTAACCCCTGCAAAAATTACCTGTTTCTTTTCTTTAAAATCGATGACATGATTAAGAGCAACTGCAGAATATCCCACTGAAAAAGCAAACACATAGTAAGAATACTTCGTACATTAAACAAATGGAAACAAATCCAAACAGAAACCTCTTAAAACACTCATCACATGTCTCAAAATTAACAACTACACATATATTTTACCTTTCACATTTTTTTTTCCTGAAGACTAGTTTATAAAAAAAAGAAATTCCCTATAATAATAATAAAAAAACCTGTTAACTTTTTTAATAGATCCCGCCTCTGACAACACCTACTCAGTGACAAAGGTTTATCAGCATGAATAATTATGGTCAGGGTCCCCAAAGATTTTGTCCTAGTTTGGGCCTGTTTGAGGACTTTCTATAGGGAAAATAGTTAACAACATTCATGATAGTCGTTAGAAGTGCNAAAAAAAAAAAAAAAAAAAAAAAAAAAAGCTGGGTGAGCAGTAGCATTGATGCTCACAAATCTGTCTCAAAGGTCTCCTTCAGCAGGAGAGGAAGACTGTACACTTGCCAAAATTAAATTACTCCAAAACACTGGCCAGGCACCATCTGGCCGTACAACAGTTCTGCAGAAAAGAAGACTTAGACCGTAAGAAACTACAGATAAAAAACTCTTAACCACGCTGGGAAAAGAACAACTGGGATCAAGAGGCAGAGCCAGAGCTTGCAAGACACAAGAGAAGCTTTCCTTGCTACCCAGCACTGGGAAGCCCACAGACCTTAGCAATTCACAGGCAGAAAACTGCAGGTCGAGGGGGAAGAGCAAAGAAAAGCGAGGGGAAACGCTATCGGCCAGGGAAGAGGACGGTGGGGGTTAGGCTAGAAAAAGGGAAAAGCTATCTGAGACAACCATACTGCTCACACCAGCCCGGTAAGAGCTGCCGTCCGGGTCCTGCTGCCCCTCCAGCCAGGCCCAGCCCTCCCCAGCTCAGGCCCCGCTGGCCCCGCACCACAGCACAAGCCCCGAGCCGGTCCTGCCGCCGCCCCCTCTCCCACCGCACCGTGCCCAGGGCACTGACTCACAGTGCGCTGCAGCTTCTAGCAAGCTCTGCAGGGACTTCTTGTCTAGCTCCTGCGGGAGGTTCAGATCGGCGAAGCCGGCCATGCTGTGCGCAGCGTGGGGCGTGCCGCGCACGGCACCCGACACCGCCCCACGACGGCCCGCGGCAGCCTGGGCCTTGTAGTTTCTTTCTGGTCCCGGGCAAGCAGCACTCCCCGCCCGGCAAGGCTGGTATCATCCCGAGGGATTCGCCAACTGCATCTGCAGAACCGCAGCAGCAAAGGAAGAGGGTGGCGTGCCCGTGGCGTGTGCTCTTCGCCCGGCGGTGTTCCACTAAATGCTGCAATAACCCAGGGGAAAGCGGTGAATTCCTCAGCTGTCAGGCAGGACTCTGAAGAAGATTAAACTTGGTGCTGAGGAAGATCAAACCTGTAGCTGAGGCTGATCAACTGCGGCCCTTTGCCAGAGTGCCGCCAAGCAGAGCACACGCTCTCCGCGGAGCCCTGCCGGTTCCCACCAGAGGGAGCAGTAACCTTGCTCCTCTGCTCGAGTTGCTCTACTTAAAACTTGCCGAGCTCCAGCTGAACGCTGTCAATTGCGGCGATTAAAAAAAAAAAAAAATCCTTTCTAGTTATTGAAAGGCTTTCTCTCTCCTGCGTTAACTAACAAAAATGTGAATTAAAGCTCCGAGGTGACATGTCAAGTGATATTTCCTAACATGCAAAAGGGCTGAAGAATTGTAATGGACCAATATGTAAATTCACATTCACTCTGCCACACTATTAGAAAAAGCAAAAGATATCATTCTACCATTGATAAATAGTATAGTATATGTAAATCACGGGTGGCAACTCCCACTAGGTGTTCCTTTTTGTTTGGTTGGTTTCGAGGTTTTTGTATGGAGACTTAAGAGTAGCTGCAGAAGACAGCAGGTCTGCATTTTCCATCCAACTTTAGGTGGCACTCCAGGGCCTTGGACAGGATGGGAGTCCTCAGCTTTTTCTTACTTCAAACTGGGATAAATATTCACTTAGAGAAGTGTCTGGGATATCTAGTGCTCTGAATTCTTAGTAAGACAAAAACACCTCTAATCAAGGCCAAGGTGTCAATGCCACCAACTGCTGTGTCCTCTGCCATGCCAGAGGACTTGTGGCTTATTTCTAACAAAGAGATCATCACATGGTTTATAATGGATGACTGAGGAATGTGTTGCTGCCTTGACACATTTCTGGTGTTGCTGTTTAATGAGTTACAAAGACCTGTGTTAGCGGTAGCTGAGAAGTCACTTATAGGTTGGAGAGACTGGACTAGGAATTCAGGGCTGATGAACATTAGGCCTGCCACATCTCTGTGACAGGGAAAAGACACCTCACTCTGAAAGGGAAAAAAACCCAGCTAGTAAACAGTCTTTCTTCTTAGCATATAGAATCATAGAATCATAGAATGGTAAGGTTGGAAGGGACCTCAAGGATCATCTAGTTCCAACCCCCTGCCATAGGCAGGGACACCTCCCACTAGTACAGGTTACTCAAGGCCTCATCCAATCTGGCCTTGAACACATCCAGGGAGGGAGCATCCACAACCTCCCTGGGCAACCTGTTCCAGTGCCTCACCACCCTTACTGTGAAGAACTTCCTCCTAACATCTAGTCTAAATCTCCCCTCTGCCAGTTTAAGCCCATTGCCCCTTGTCCTGTCATTGCAGGACCTTGTAAATAATCCTTCCCCAGCCTTCCTGTAGGCCCCCTTCAGATACTGGAAGGCTACTATCAGGTCCCCTCGAAGCCTTCTCTTCTCCAGGCTGAAGA
>VWZE01014618.1:0-80893 GCA_013396675.1 Eubucco bourcierii | reverse complement strand
GTGGGACAGAGTCAAATGCTTTACTCAGGTCCAGGTAGATGACATCAGCTGCCTTTCCCTTGTCCACTGTCGCTGTGACTTCATCATAGAAAGCCACTAAATTTGTCAGGCAAGATCTGCCCTTGGTGAAGCCATGCTGGTTCCCACCAATCACCTCTGGTTTGTTTTCCATTTGCCTTAGCAGGACTTTCAGCAGGATCTGCTCCATGATCTTGCCAGGCACAGAGGTGAGGCTGACTGGTCTGTAGTTTCCAGGGTCATTTTTTTTACCCTTCTTGAAGATGGGTGTTATGTTTGCCCTCCTCCAGTCAGCAGGAACTTCACCAGTCTGCCATGACTTTTCAAATATGATGCACAGTGGTTTGGCAACTTCATCTGCCAGTTCCCTCAGGACCCGTGGGTGGATCTCATCAGGCCCCATGGACTTGTGCACATATCTATGGCAGCACTTTCTTCTTTAGAATACTAGGTCAAACTTTTGAGTAAAGGAGCTGTGGTTTGGCCTATACATGCCTGTAAGGTGCTCTTCTATCATCTTAGGTCAGTCAGTACTGCTGCTCTGCCAGTCATCCAAACAAGCAGCACAGCCTGAATGTTATTGTCAAAGCTTTTCTTTGACGTGTATGTGAAAACGGAGGAGGTCGAGGTATTACTCCAGCTTTTCTTTGACTGACTATGTGATGGAATTTGATTTAGTTTGTCTTAGTGAATGTAAGAAGCAATCCATAAACATGTATCAGCTATTTTGGAATAACCCTACTATAACAGTGTTCTTTTAGTGTATCTGAAGAGGGGCTACAAGAAGGCTGGGAAGGAACTATTTGCAAGGTCTTGTAATGACAGGACAACGAGTAATGGATTTAAACTGGAAGAGGCTGCCCAGGGAGGTGTGAATGCTCTCCCCTTGGAGGTGTTCAGGGCTAGGCTGGATGAGGCCTTAAGCTACCTGTTCTAGTGGGAGGTGTCCCCGCCATGGCAGGGGGTTGGAACTGAATGATCTTTGACGTCCCTTCCAACCTAAATCATTCTATGGTTCTATGATTCTATGAAATGACACTAAGCAGCTTTTGCATCTGGCAGTATACAAGGCACTTAAAACTGAGAACATTTAAACAGACTTTCCTGCAGAATATCTGCAGAACCCTATTTGTTGTAATGGTTTAAGAAGCACTTTCAGCATCAGGTATCATGTACTTAAACTAGTATGCAACCTTATTTACTACATTAATTACTTAGTTCTTACAACTTTTATTTACACCAGTCCTAGAGATCTACTTAAAACAGCTTTGTGGTCCTCACTGTAAGTCACAAACTTCTAAGGTGCTTTGTTTTACTGATGTTCTAAAATCCTCCTGCTGGAGCCAGATCTCCTTGCTCCAGGAGTTTTCTTTCTCAGCATCTTAGATCTCAAGACAGTCCTTTCAGCACATTTTTATTCAGAAACCCTAATATGTTTTCAGTAGTCAGCCCATAGTAATGACTCTTAATTTTTTCTTTTTTGCTTTATTTCTGTGTGTAGCACTGTTAGGGAGATAAGGTGGTACTATCCCAGCAACCTAGTAACATGAATGTCACAGTCACTTTTATCACTACCTCATAACCTGGATAACCTCCTGTGTAAAGGTGCAGACTGAGTTTTCAGGGATTTGAGCTCTGTGTTTCTGAGCAATACAGAATTTTAGTATGAATTCCACTTTTTTTTCTTTCTTTTCTTTTCAGATGACAGCTTACTGTTGTATTTGCTGATTCCATAAAGGGAAGACATCATTTCAGATGTAAGTTGCACAGACACGAGTATTTATTTTGACAATAAGAAATGCCAAAGATGAGAATGGTTACCTCTCTGTTTTACTGCTCCAGAGTGGTGATGATTTATTTTCACAGAGACAAGAAAAGACAGAAAGGAAAACTGCAGCTGCAACGTCTTTGCCAGAAGTGGGACAAAAATGTTATTTGATAGACATACATTCTAGGGATAAAAATTGAGATTTCTGTAATATTTGTCCATGAAGCTCTAAACAGTCATTGATAAATTATTCTAACCATTTAAAAAACATATTTTCTCCAAGGCTGAAGAAACACACACCTGTACTTTATTTATTGTTCCAAACAGCAGGTCCTCACCAGACTTCTCTTGGTGTCCAAGAAAAGAAGATGAAAACAAACACAAAAAAAAAAAAATTACAACAGACAAATAAAAACAATAGCTTATAGACTGGCTCAGGCAAGGAAGGATGAAACAGAAGATAGTGAAAAAGGAAAAAAAAAAAAAGTATTCTATTTATTAACTGAATTGCATAGTCGTGCTACCTTCCTGTCATGCATCAAAAACTGAACTGTTTAAAAAGGGGAATGAAGCAGTGCCTTCTTTAAGCTTTAGTCTGGGTACAGCTGTTGTTTTCTAGAGGTGGCTTTATGAAGGAAGGAGTTAATTTTCAACAGTTTCTGATCCAGGGCTGAAGTTCTTGTCTTGCACTCCTTGGCTCATTTCAGTCAAAGTGCTCCAAGTTAGCAAAGATCTGCTGCGTCAACACACACTACAAGAATTAAGTCCTCCAGAGAGTGACTAGATTTAGTGCAAGGTCTTTCTACACAAATGCTTTGATAGATACAATCTGGACTCACTAAATCAACATGTGCTGGGAAATTGAATTTCCTTAGATTGCGCTGACAATGCCTATCTTTAACCAGTGCTGTATTATACAATTAGCATGAATCACAAATGGAGAAGATGTTATGTGATTAACACTATTTCTGGAGAAGGGAGAAAAATGAAAAAAAAAAGATTTTTTTTTTTTTTTTAATGGAGAACACCACAAATATTACAGATGAGATTTGAAAATAATTATCATGTGTGAATAAAAGAATTCAACTTCAATAAATTGTCAAAAATGAGGAGAAAGGACCTTAACACAGACTTAGAAATATGAAATATGTAAAAATTTGAACTGTATAAAAATACACAGAGAGCCTAAATTACTCAAAGGACAGGATGTTACTAAGATCAGCCAGAAAACTGATTCAGCTATATTTATTGAAGACTAAAGGCAGACAACAAAGTTATACTTTGGGGGGACAAATGCCAACTTGTTATTCTTGGCACCCAATCATTTATGTATGCTGTCTGGAACAGCATGTTAGAATTTGTAGATAGGGTGCTGAAGACGAAAGTATGCTTGGAAGATCAACTCCTACCTTGATTTATCATTATTTTAAATACATAAAAATAGATGTAGTCCCATGGATGCTCTCTGCTTTCCCATACACTGGGGATATGAAACCGTCTGAAACCCTCCAGAGACGTACCCAATCAGATTCTGCCCAGCCCTTAAAACTGGTATGTCATTCTGGATGTGTCCTAGTTAAAGGCTTTTAAGGAAGATATTTTAGAGAAGTATCACCTGCTTCCTCTTGCTGGTTTCCCATTTTCTCTCCAATAGTATGTAACTCCCTTTCTATAATGGTATATAAATTGACATAAATTCATTTGTCTCTTTGAAAATAAGATTATGAGAGTAAATACAAAGAATGGTGACATAGGACCATTGAGAAGGAAGAAAACCAAGGGATTAATTCCTAATGAACTCTATGGGAATTTTAGGTAGAGAACAAAAGATGAAGCTAAAATCCTTCTGTCGGTTGGAATGGGTAAGAGTAACATGCAAATGATCCAGCATATCATCCACTGAGTACACTTAGGGAGTCATCTTCCAGAAATGTATTGAAAAGCTGTCACAAAGAGTGACTGATTTAATGAACTGTGTCAACACATTTGCAGGAGGCACCATATTATAATTTGCTCTGCCTTAGTGATATTTTAAGCAACTAAAGAATTGCTTTTACAATAGGTATTAAACTGTACAATATTACAGTTTTTTAAGATATGAGTTTATTTTGAATGATTTTTCCCAGTTTCTATCTCCATAGCTGTACTTCAGACACTATTTGTAAAAAACACCCAACCAAACAAAACAAAAGGTATTCGCACAATGAGGAAATAATCTCCTCTCGCAGTTTTTGCCTTAATGCTTCAACTTACTTTGAGTAACCCTTGCCATTTCTGAAGATATTTTTCTTCCTAATAATTTGCTTAGTTGGGGAGGAGGGAACAAAGGGACTTGATTTTATCACCCTGGAGGAGTAAGTCACCTGAAGGTCAAGGCTCATGAACACATTCTTTGTGGTTAAACAGGCAAAGTATTCACTGTGAGTGGAAATAGTGAGGCAACTAGCCAAGTGTAGAAAAATATGTGACTGAATAAGAAAACACTTTCAGCTTGGTAATGGCCAAGGGCTGCCCAACAAGATCTCATCCTTATAACGTAAAACTTAATTATTATATTTATCAAATGAAGATGTTGGGGTGAAAGGAAAAACAAGCAACTGAACTCCCAAACCCTGCTCTCTGCTGGCCGCGTTTCTGACGACTGGAAACTCTACCTGTACTCAGATTGTGTCAGGCACATTTTACCCCAATCCCTCAGTCCCATGTACGTTCATGGAGAAGCTGGGCCAATGCAGAGTCATGTATGGTGGAAAACCTGTTTTCAAGAACAGGTGATGCTGACAGAATGAAATATTTCATCAAAACTAAGTTCTGTGAGCCACGTGCAGAAACCTCAAATGCCATCAATTTTCTTCTCAATCATGTCTATAAGTGTCAGATGAGTTTTGGTGGGTTGTTTGGTTTTGGGTTTGGTTCTGTTGAGGTTTTTTGCCCTGATTTTTTCCCCTGATATCTGGCGGCCTGTTAGGTATTTCTTCAAATCAGATTTTAATGTCTGTATGATGTCTCATACTGCAGCCTCTCCTACTGCTGGGATACACAAACGGTTCTTCCCTCTGCCTGATGCATATGTAAATAAAACTTGCTAATAGTGTTGCTGCCTGCAAGACCTCCCCTTATTCAGATGTCACTGACATTGCTCAAAGGCTACTAATCCATCTGGTCCTCCTTTCATTTTTTCTCTTTCTCTAGTTAATCTTCCTACTGTCTCTTGTTGGAAATGCAAGGAGACACTGAGGAGCAGGTGTTTCCTGTTTTTATCCTTACTGTCTCACATGTTACTATACCAAGAGGTGTGATCTTCAGCTGGCATCCCAAAGCTAGCAGACAACTCAGATAGTTTTCACCCCATTTGGAGTCATGCATGTGACTCAAAGAATGGAGAAAGCTGGTGAGTCCCATAAATAGGCTAGTGTCCGAGAGCAAGGAATCTGCAGGAAAAACATCTAATTAAAGCAATGTGATTTTGTTACTGTTTTTAACTTTGCATAAAGGATTACACATAGAACAGTGAACAAATTGGAAATAATGCTATATAATGATTAGGAACACAGAAAATATAGGTAGTGGGATTCACATAAATTTAGTAGGAAGGAGGATCTATAAGCTTGCAAATGCAAATAAATACTTCAGAGATGACCATGTTATTGGTGTGGATCTTACAAAAACAGCCATTAGCAACTCTCTCAGCAGCAGACAGGGTTCAGTGGGACTCCTGTACATTTCGATAGTGGAGGCAGTGGCACTTCTGAGCCAGCAGATCCAGACGCAGGGCAGCAAAGGAGCAAGCACGCCGAGGGGACTGTCACCCGTCTCCGACCGGAGCAGCTCAACCTGCGGACGCGCATCCGCTCGAGGCGCGTCCAACGGCTCGCAGCTTCTAGGGTGCTACATATATATATACATACATATACATATATATATATATACATATACATATATATGTATGTATAGATACATACGTACATATGTAGAGGGGTTTCCGAAGCGAGCCCCGCTTGGGGCGGGAGCGCAGCGGGGCTGTGGTGAAAGTGCGCTCTCCCAACCTGCCGGGAGGAGGCAGCGGGAGGGGCGGAGCGGCTCCCACCGCGTCCCCCGCCAGCAGCGAAGGAAAGCAGCTGTGGGTGGGAGCGGGCGCTGGGCAGGGAGGGACCATCCCTCGCCCGCCCCTCTGCTGGCGGGCCGGGGGCCATGACGCCGTGCCCACCGCCCGCCCGCGCGGGGAGCGCCGTGGGCAAGCCCGGCTGCTCCGGGGGAAGTTGAAGGTTGGGCCCCAGAGCCGGCTGCGAGGGGACGAGCGACGCCCAGTGTCCAAGCAGGAGCCCGAGCATCCCGACTGGCGGGGAGTGCGGGCGAGCGGGCAGTCGGGCTTCATGGACAGCTCGCTCCAACATGGTCCTCGCCCTCAACGGCAGTCACCTCTACGGTAACCTCCGGCCCTCGGTCCTGGAGGACCCGCGGGCGCTGGGCGGCGGCAGGATGATCGCCGGCTCCTGGCCGCCGCGCAGCCTGGCGAAGCTCGGCCCGTCGCCGCCCGCGTCGGCTCTGCCCACGGCGAGCCCCCTTCCAGCTAACGACTCCCAGTGCGGGGAGCAGATCCTCAGCTACGGAAACGTGGAGAAAGTTATTATCGGGGCCGTCCTCTCCCTTATCACCCTGCTGACCATCGCCGGCAACTGCCTGGTGGTCATCTCCGTTTGCTTCGTGAAGAAGCTCCGGCAGCCCTCCAACTATCTCATAGTCTCGCTAGCGCTGGCCGACCTCTCGGTGGCCCTGGCCGTCATGCCCTTCGTCAGCGTGACCGACCTTATCGGTGGCGAGTGGATTTTCGGGCGCCTCTTTTGCAACGTCTTCATTGCCATGGATGTCATGTGCTGCACTGCCTCTATCATGACCCTCTGCGTGATCAGTATCGACAGGTGAGACACCCGCGACCCGCCCTGCCCTCCCGCCGCTCCCCGTGCTCCCGGCAGGACCAGGACCAGGACCAGGACCAGGACCAGCAAGTGCTGGCGCTGGTATCGGCACCGCTCCCCTGCCCGCCGCGGCGACCGAGGGTAGCCGCCGGCTCTGGGGCCTCTGGAAATGAGCTGTAGGCATGCCAAAAGCGCGGAGAGAGACGAGAGAAGCCTTGCAGCTTCTCCTGCGCGAAGGAGCCCGCCGGAGCAGCCTGTGCTGCCTCTAGCTGTTCCAGCCCAGGTGCCCTGTTATCCCTCTGAGTAATGGCTCTGCTATCAGTTGAGTCGAAGTGTCAGAACAAATCTGGAAATAAACTGTATACGTTTGCTGTGGCTCTGTGCAAGTAACGGGGCATTTACAGTCAGCCGCTTCAGAATTTGCAACACATGTCTTTAAAACTGCTTTACACCGCAGCTAGATTTGAGTTGGTTCTTCTGAAGCTGGTGACAGTGTAACATCGTTGAGTTCAGTGTTTTACCAGATCAGAGAGCTTGAGGTTGTATCTTACAATGCCAGAATACCTTAATTTCAAGGAACAGAATATTTGCCTGTTTAAAAATTTCTTCTGCCCTCTTAAAACCCAAGCTGTGGTCATTTGGCATGTAGCTTCCAAAAGATAACAGGCAGTGGAGCAATAAAGAGGTGTGTACAGACTGCAGAAGAGAGTATTAGGCATTAATTTATGATGTTAAGGCCATGCCCACACATATACCCATGGCTAGGCTCTCTTCTGTAGAGGAAGGCTGACAGATCCCCTTATTTCATGTTTGTTCCATTCTAAAATAAATCTCAGATTATAACTTTCCTCTTCTGCATCTTAAATCCCTTGCCAAGTATTTTAGTATCTAGAGGAAGACTTTTCATTACAACTCAACACAATTAGCAGAAATTGAAGAACTTCTTAAGTAGACTGTAGAAGTAATTTATTGAGTCCAACAGCAGCCTTGGTCATCTACTTCAAAAAGTTTCTGGAGAGAGCTATGCAATAGCTTTCTGCAAAGAAATACTCTTTCAAAAGAATTTCCCACAGTAACTGAGGGTTGTTTCCTGCCAAGAAACATCATGGTTTATATTAATTGCAAAACTTTAATTTCTGTATAAGCATCCCCTGCGTTGGTGCTCTTTTGTGACAATACTTGAAGGCATCATGAAGCAATGAAGTGTGTGTGGGGAGTTTGTGTGGGAGCTTTTTTTTTTTTTTCGGCTTTTTTGGCGGGCGCGGGGGTAGGTGGTGATGGTGGCGTGGACCGTTGGTTTTTGTTTGTGGGTTTTCTGTGTGTGGGGGGTTTTTTTGTTGGTTTTTTTTTTTTGTTGGGTTTTCTTTTGTTTTGTTTTGGCTATTTTATTTATTTTCATTGCCTTGACATTCGCTGTCTTTTAACTCCAGTGTTGTATAGAAAACAGGAATGGGCTTGTCTACCTTCCCAATGTTACTCTGTTTTTCTATTTTATTTTAAGACAGGTGATTTTGTTTTTCCTCTCTCTTCACATAAAGTATTTCTATCCATCTCTGAGCTCTCCACCTCCATTTTTAATAACTTTTTTGAAGACAGTTTAACAGAATTAGGCTTTCTTACCCAAGTAAATATGCATGACCGATTTTTCACAGTTCAGCTGTATGCTGAACAGGGGCTTTGGCTGAACCAGTCACAGTGACGATTTAATCTCTTGCTGCCTTCTTTCCATTCTCCTTCCACTTCCCTTTCCCCCCAAAATACTGACAAGAGATACAGCTTAGAACAGAATATAACTTATTATGAATATCTGATTTTCATGAACAAGTGCTGATTTAAAACAGAATTGTTCTCCTCTTGTCCTTATATACCTCAGTTTTATCACTGGATGTTTATTGAACATGTTTTCTTCATAATTCATTATACTGTTGTCTACTCCCTACTTGAAATCATAATTGTGTGAATCATGATGCTCTAACCTTTGCCACCCAAATCCATTATATAGGTAAGAAAGGTGATACCATAAATAGAAGGAAACAAGCCAGCAGTTCATTAGCAAAATGCCTCTGCCACTTTGCAGTAAAGAATTAGAAAATCTCCATGATTTGTAATCCTATTAAAAAAAATAAATCTTATTGTTTTGTAACACTGCTTGGTTAGGCCAAAGGCTAGCTTAGGATGTTAACTGATTTTTGAGTAGTGAATACATACAAAATATGCAGACCAGAGAGAAGCTGTGGAAATTAAATGTGAATGGTGGGATATTAGCAGTGTAGCATTGATTTTAATGATACTATCTTACAGGTAGTTGTTCTTACACTTAGGAAAGTTTTGAATTATCAGTGAGAGAGATTTATGTCTGAAAATGTAAGTATCTCCAGATAAAGTATGGTGTGTAGTATAGGAGCTTGCAAATCGGTACCTTAGACAGATCACATTCACAGGGACTTTTTTTTCCCACAATTTGGATAGAAACACTTTCATATTTTATATTATCTAGAAGGAGAAGATCCTTCAGTGATACAGTCCTTGTTATCTCAGTTCAAAGTATACAAATATAACACGAACCAAGAAAACCAGAAGCAGAGAAGTGGTGAATTAAATTTTTGGTATCTGTACTGCTGTTTAGATACACTTAAACCTCATAAGCAAGTTAAGTGTCCTGGGGCCACAAAGGATACATTTGTTTAGGGAGAAAGCTTAAGACAAGGTGAAAAGAAACATTTTTGAAGAGTAGTTATGAATTTCACTGCCACCTGGTACTTTAGCACAGTTTGGGAAGCCTTTGTTATGATCCAGTAAAGTCTCTTCTGAAGGAAAAGATAAGGCTGTAGTAACCAATGCAGAAACAGCAAATACGTTGGATATTTTAAAATGTTCATGGTTAAGCATCTGGATGCTTCCTGAAGCAGATAAAAGAATCAGTTGAAGGTGAATATCTGAGAGAACGTTATTCTTGACATAATTTCAAAAGCAAAGAAACAAACAAGAGACTTAAAAACCCCACATTGGTTAGAAACAGGCGAGATTTGTAAGGAGTGGTATTAACTTTCATCAGATGCAAGAACATAGCTGGTAAAAGAAGGCTTTGAGACCTTTCTAAAGAGGATAAAATGAGTAAATTAAAGAAGTTTTATGATTTGTCTCCTGTATGTAAGTATGTGCTGCTTAGCTCATGCCACTGAGAACAGTGAAATGCCAGCAGCTGGCAGGCCTGTTGCACACAGACATTTTGCTTCACGGCCCTTAGTGATGGATGCATTTTTCAGCTGAATTTATCAATTAGAATATGCTGAAAGATGCAGATTATCATGGAGTCTACAAATGGGCTGGTTTCATACTGCTGAAAAGAACCCAACAGTAGTATTTCCCTAGTCAGACACATGAAGCACTGCTCATACTTCTGAAGTTGCTTCTACTCTAGGTTGTATGAAAATGGAGACTGCAAAGTTGGTGTTTGTGTGCCATTATGAGGATCTCTAACTTTGCAAAGGATGCACAAGAAACTAGTCTGAAAAGGTAATTTTATTATCCAGGAAATACATTTGTGGAGATCATGAGATAATGTCAGTAACCATACCATTTGGACTGTTAATGCTGTTCTTCAGATCATATCTTTCCTATTATTTCACAACATGAAAACTTCTACAGGTCTTTAATCAGGGTGACCTGAGATAAGCATGTTATTTTTGAGGCATCTCGATCTTATTTAAGGCCTCTCTTTGGAAGAAGGCTATCTGTTTACAGCCAAGTCTGTCAGAGCTAAACCAGA
The DNA here is from genome assembly GCA_013396675.1 of Eubucco bourcierii. Lineage (NCBI taxonomy): Eukaryota > Metazoa > Chordata > Aves > Piciformes > Ramphastidae > Eubucco > Eubucco bourcierii. The sequence goes on along the minus strand of VWZE01014618.1, from coordinate 70,422 downwards.
GGTGACAGAGAGATAAGATTATTTCTCCATTTTCAATTTTCATAAAGATTAAACAGGCAAGACGGTTCAGTATCCAGACAATCATTATTACCTTCACTATGATCACCATTCTCGATAACTCTGGAGAGGGGTGGGAGTTACAGAGACTTTGGCAGGATAATTGTGCCTCAGTAGTGTCTTTTAAAGATTTCTTATTAGTGTGTTTGCTTTTTTTTTTTTTTTCCTCTTAAGTCTCCTTTTTTTTCTGTTTCTGAATTAAATTTTATCACATTTAGATTTCATTTAAGAGTGAGCAAGCATTGGGGGTGAATTACAAGGAACAGATGTAAACTGTATCTTAGTGGGTGAATGAACATATAAGGCGACTTAATTTAATTTAAACTGGTGGTGTTTGTATGCTGATTCATCATGTTCTTCTGACCTAAGATAGCTACAGAAATCCTGTTTTGGAGAGTCTCCACTGGGTAACTGCATAAGTAGCAATTTAAAATTCAGTTTGAAAATACCTCTTTGGCTTAGAAAATGATAAAGTAACAAAACTACTCAGATACAGTTGATGAATTATAACACTTTCCCCACACTCACACAAGTAATGAAACATTTTTGGGGAACTTTTCCAGTCTGCATTTTAGCCAACAATTCATGAGTATTCCAGAGTTCCATTAAATTGATGAGGATTTACAACGTGTGTGGAAATGCTACCAAAGTGTGCCTTTCTGTTGATCAGGAGATTTTTTTTTTTATATATACAATGATCAGTTCTCTTTCCCTCCCTGTTTGGTACCTTTTGCCATACTCCAAGTAAGTATGAGTACTTACGCTTCACTTTAGAATATGTTAGCCCTAAGAAGCTTGCCCATTCACATTGTCCTCTGTGCATGCCTGGAAAGGGAGGTGTCTCAAAGTACCTCACAGGGAGAGCTTGGGACTAAATTTAAGTAAAAACATAATCACATGAAAAAAAATGCAGTTGCCTAGATTTTCCCTGTATCCAAACCTGATAATACAATATGAGAACTCTGTCAGTGATTTCCTAAGCCTAATGGTACCTTAAGAACCCTGCATGGCTTCCTGTTCAGTACTATCTTCAGGTCATGGGTGTAAAACAGCTGTGGTCTGTTCTACTAGCTCTGCTCAGTTCCTTCAGAAAGTGCATATAGAAAAAATTGTCCTTTCTGTAAGACAGATATGACAAAATCTATTTTGGATCTAGAATAAATACAGGTACCCACCAGCAGTGCCCACCATGGCAGTTTGTTCAGTATAAGTATTTACACAGAAATTACTGAGGAATCAGGAAAAATCTAAAAAGAACTGTAGGAAAAGTGTGTGATGGAGTTTACTGCAGTTAAGGTCTATATTGCAAGAGAAAGTTTTAGGAACAACTTGACTGCTAATTCTTAACTAGCACTACCATCACAAGGGCCATTCTTTCCATTGTTCAGACCAACACCCAACTGTACTCCTAAGTCTGTGAATCACTTGTCTGGTTTATGAAAGATACAGGCAGCACTGATAAACTCAAGTGAAAAAAAAACAGATTTATTTTTATTTCATAGAATCATAGAATGATAAGGTTGGAAGTGACCTCAAGGATCATCTAGTTCCAACCCCCTGCCATAGGCAGGGACATCTCCCACTAGTACAGGTCACTCAAGGCCTCATCCAACCTGGCCTCGAACACCTCCAGGGAGGGAGCATCCACGACCTCCCTGGGCAACCTGTTCCAGTGCCTCACCACCCTCACTGTAAAGAACTGCCTCCTAACATCCAGTCTGAATCTCCCCTCTGCCAGTTTAAACCCATTGCCCCTCGTCCTGTCATTGCAAGACCTTGTAAATAGTCCCTCCCCAGCCTTCTTGTAGGCCCCTTTCAGATACTGGAAGGCTACTCTAAGGTCTCCTGGAAGCCTTCTCTTCTCCAGGCTGAAGAACCCCAACTCTCTCAGCCTGTCCTCATAGGAGAGCTGCTGCAGCCCTCTGATCATCTTTGTGGCCCTCCTCTGGACCCGCTCCAACACTTCCATGTCCTTCTTGTGCTGAATTTCTTTTCGTGTAGTTTCTTTAATTTAACCTACTTGACATTCCTCAAATTGTCGTAGTTTCCTTTTGACAAAGATTTTCTTACTGAGTGGTCCTGCAATACTGTTTTTTAATTTGCATTGGAAGGGGGTACAACATAAAAGTTTGCTCCCGAATACTAAGATTAAGTGAATTGGATGCTGCATACAGTAAGTAGTAGAAGGCAGTGCAATGTGTATCTCTCATTAAGAGTCAGCTTCAGAAGTGTAAAGGAAGCTGAAGTGTTTTACTGTACTAATTGATCACACTTCTTTGAGTACCTTTTTGTGGCATTCTTAGGTGTTTTTTCCCATGCCATATAGGCAGCCTGCAAGAGATTAAGTTAATTATGCTGCAACCTAGTCTTGGTCGTAGAAACTGATTTATTATAACTTTGCAGAGACATTACACTTTGTGAACAGACTGTCAGATACATAATAAATAAGATGGGAGGTATCAAATAAACGGTTTATTTTTTTAAAACAGATTATTTTATGAAGACTTAACAACTTGGGAGAAAAAGAGTGGAAGATTTGTCCTTCTGTAGTAGGAACAGGCATAAAATCTGAAACGTGGTAGTTGTGTCTTGTGGCTGCACAGCAGGGGTTGACAAAGCTTAGGAAACTAGAAGATGCTATAGGAAAAAAATCTGTAGTCTTATTATTGCTGCTGTATACTGTCTGCATTTAAGTGGTGTTACTGAAAGGGAGTCATGAAGTGTGGAGATGCAAAAGAAGCTGTGAAAAGGTGACTGCAGTTGGTAATGTTCCAAACTATGCGTGAATGGGGAGTTACAGTTTAGTCAGGAGACATGCAATTAGGGCACATCCATGTGAATGCCTTTTCTTGAAATTTGATGTTGCATTTCCCCTCCACATTTGAAACTATCTTCTGTTTGCTCCTACCAGGGTTTAAGACTGGATGAGTTTTCAGAAGTGATTTTGGGGTCTCTAATTATTGGGGGTTCATCCAGACATTTCAAAGGAGCCTGGTAGTCAGAAGTAAGGGAAGATGAATTCACGTATTTGCCAAGCAAGGCATTTTGAGACATTAAAAAGTTATTTTCTTCCTGTCAAGTTCATAAATACACTTTCCGTAAGTGAGTTGGATTTGCTTCAAGATTCACAGGAAAAATACAGTTCTAGAAACACTCCACTTAGTTTTTGAAGGTAGAAAGTAGTTTTCACAACTATCTCCTCATATAGATCACAAAACTATGTGTCATACTTGCATGATGGTGTACTGTAACCTAGGTACACTGGTATCCAACTATGTTTTCCCAGAGTGTTTTCTTGAACTGCATGAATATAGTAGAATGAAACATCAAAGCATTTGCAGTGATTATATAGTGCTTGAAGCAAGACTACTGTGTCAGTGGTAGCATGCTCTCATAACCTTGTAGAGGAAAAGAAATTAACCATTTGAATTTTCTGGAATAATTTTATCTGAAATTTATTTACAAAAAACCTTGTAAATGATATAAGGATAATATCTGATGTCTTTAGAAGACATCCAGTGTTATTTTGAATATTGTATTTGAATTTGAAGGAGTTTATCGAAAACGTTTGTGGCAACTTTTAAAATAGATCATCTCATTTTATCTGCAAGTGGTGTTGTACAGATGGTCCTGTGTTTCAGTTACAAATAACCTTTTTTCTTCTTTGTCAGTATATCACACAAAGATCCAGTCCTTCCTCTGTGGACTAGGAAATCTGAAGAAAGCCAGCCATTGTAGGTCTTGTGTGAACATGTTAGAGCTTGAGAAACAGTTGAAGCTGCCAAGCTGCAGTTGTACAAGACAGACTGGGGAGCAAAATCACAAATTCTCATACCTGAGTGTACAAAGCACGAGCATCATAAGGCAATTCTCACTGCAGTTCTGTCCTAACAGTCACTACTATTTGTGAGGCAAGGATGATTTCTTTCAGCTGGAAAGCTGCAAGTTTTAGGTTTTTGTGTTGTAGTGAATAGCCAGCCATTTCTAAAGGATTGATTCGTGGTGTATCTGATTCTAATTATACTGAATATATGAAAAACAGGTGACATTTTTTTGAGCAAACCCTTACTACAAAGATTAATCTTTCCTTTCCAAAAGACTCTGGTAATTAAATATGTCATGTGGATTGTTTTTCTTATTCTTTTTGAACTAACATAACAAAACTAAAGAATACAGAAGCTTTGATTTCCTTCTTGCTGCTTAATCAGAAGCCATTATGTAAGACATCTAGTTTATATGATGTATGTGGGTGGTTCCATATATATTAGCATGTATGCAACAGAAGAGCAATTCACCTGTGACAGTAAACAAAACTTTTGGGGTAATGTATGGAAAAGAATGAAATTTCTAGTAGTTACAGCTGTTCCAATGGCATGCAGAATCGGGTTGTGCAGGGAAATCAAGTCAGTCCTGAGCATATTCTTTTTGTCTTTATACTGGCCTCTGCTATTGAATTGTGACCTCGCACTGGAGACCTCTGAAGGGGAATTTAACGTAGTTGTGGATGGCTATTTCACTGCAAAATGGTGCCTGATTGTTTAGAAAAAACCCAACCCAAAACACAAAACCAAGGAGGGACATTACAAAAATAGCTTTTTTTTTTTTTTTTTTTTTAAAGAGAAACCAGGGCAAAGTCTATTCTTAGAGGTACATTGTGTCTTGCTGAAAAAGCTGGCAGCAAAGTTTTTTTCCTGAGATATATCAAGGAAACGTGTTTTTTTTCCTGGTACTGTGAAAACCTGAAATCAATTTATTTATTTTTTTTTTAGCTTGTGAAACTTAAAGTTTAAAATACAAGCAAAAGGAAAATTGGTTATCTATATTTGTTTATAGTGTCTTATGTTCCTTTAAGGAGATAATGGGAGGTGGAAGTAAAACCATACTAAACGTAACACTTTTCTCACATTAGGAGCTATTTGTCCTGCAGGCTGTAGCAGATTGAGAAGCAAGCAGCAGCTTGTCATGTATTAATAGTGGTGGAAAAACTGCTCAGGGATCAGAGACTGGACAGATTTTGTTGCCTCTCAGACATCGGAAATATAGCCTATTATTGCTGCAAGGTAAATTGAGCTACAGGTACAGAGCTTTCTTTAAGTACATCATTTATAAACTGGTCAGGTTTTATGAGAGATGTTTGAAATTAGGGACAATGTATTTCAACATATGATTGCAGATCTCCACAGAGGGGGACAAAAAGTAGCTGCAAAAACACCCATCTGTTGTCAGTAGTGTCTGTTTGCTAGTTAGGAGTATTCCCATGCTAGGAAAAGTAGGGAATTTTGAATCAAAGTGGCCTAGAGGATTTACTCTACTAGCAGGTATTTAGAAATTGACAACAGGCATAAAAATTAGAAAGGGGAAATGGAAGGCATGAGTACAGGTAACAGAAGTTCATGATGCTATCTAAACTCTGTAGAATTTGTGCCACAACTGTCATCATGAATACAAACCAGGAAAACGTGTTGTGATTGTCAAGAAATATTTCAGATACACAGTACTATTTGCCAGAATAATTTTCTGTAAGCAGTTCTTCATGTGGGTTGTTACATTTTGTTTATTTGCTCTAGAAGTTGACATTTAGCAAACAGCTGAAGTATGAAATCCATGAACAAAGTCAGAGTGTGTTGTCTGGCCATAAATTACTTGAAAATATTTATATCCATGACCCAAAACAGCTGCTGACAAGATGCAAAGCTTTTCTTTAATAGTTTAGCAAGATGTTTTGATGCTAAAGATAGTACAGCTTTGGCTCCAAAGACTTCTTTCCCCTCCTCCTCCCCCATTGTTATGCTCCCTTTTACCTTAAGAGTCTGAACTGACAGACCTACTTCTTAGCACAAGCAGTTTTAGCAAGAATACCAAATGTAGTCTCTCAGGAATGTATTGTCTCATATTAAAAAGCTGGTTTTGCTAAATGAGTTTGGTCATTAGCAGAACACAGTCTTCATTTTTAAAAATAACTGAAATTAAAATAGCATAGTAGATTGTTTGCCTGTGAAGTAAACAATGCAAGAAGGAGCTTAACATTTCCAAAGCCTGTTACTTAACGTGCTGCCTAAATGCTGAAGTGAAGGGAGAGTCAAATATCCCAGATGACTGCAGTTTGCAGTGAACTTCCTGCAGTCTATAGGCTAGCTGTGGTGATTTGTCCCACATTGATGTCAAAGTTCTGCTCCTAACTTCAAATTTTGAAGTTGTCAGCATAGTAATAAGAACTTGTATTATTGAAAGCTTTAGGCATAGCAATAAACCTTAGGTATTTTAGTCTTTACCCACACAAGGTTGATGCCCCCATGTCTCGTAAGAACCTTAGGGTTGCCAAATTGCTGCTGAGAAAAGAAAAAGAAAGGCATACTTACTGAGAGGCAAAAAGAAGGGATTCCTTCTGCTGGTCCCACGTATTTCAGTGCTTTCATGTGTGATGTAGCATCTGTAAAACAAATAGAGAAGTTGGATCCTTGATGACCTCCAGATCTTGCTATCCTTAAAGATATTGGAGGAGAAGATGATCTGTTACTGTCTGTGTCTAGTTTTGGTTTAGCATAAAGGTATTCTGAATTCTGGGGAACTTGAAAAGGCACTGTAAAATAATTTGTGACCCACATACAGAGTGAGCTGGGCTAGTGGTCACTTGTAGATAACCAGTGGTGGAATCCAACCTTAAATTTTGTCATTCTGTACAAAAAGCCTAGGAGAAGAGGGACAGAGGGTTGGAAACTTTCTTGACAGGAGAAAACCAAAAGGTTTTCTGTAAATTGGATGCACTGTGTTTTCATACCTGTGAAGTTTGTGGTAGCAGTTTGTATCAAAATTTGTTCAGCATTTTGAAAATATTTAGTGTTGCAGATTTGGCATGATTTTAAAATGGAGGAAAATGTTGAAAGACATGCCTGAAGGAAGGGAAGAAATTGCAGTGAAAACTCATTTTGGGTAGGCCCTTATTCAACAAGACAAAAAGGACGTATTATCCTGGCTAATCTTTTTTTCAGGTTTCCTGTCTAGTGATCTCAAAGCTTACTTGGTGCTGCCTTTGGAAAAGCAGAACTAGAGACATCTGAAATGGGGAGTCTGGACTTCTGGATCTGGGTTAAATTTTACTGAAGGAGCAAGATGGAAAAAAGGCAGCTATACAGCACCCCAGCATGGCAGATCTGAGCAAGACTCAGGAGGTTCAAGGTTCACAAAACTGGAGCTAGACTCCACTAAGACTGGTTAGCTATAAAGTAGTGTCCATTTAGCCACTGATTTCTTCATTCCCAAATGTACTGGTAAAAATGAATAAATATTAAGAGAAATTAACTCTTAAATATTGTGATCGTAGAGGTCTGCTGGTATAGATACACACACAACAGTTTGGTGTTTCCTGAAGTTCTTTGTCATCCCAGATGTTTCTCCCTTTCAACATTCTCCTTCAGTTAAGAGCACCTGGAGCTGTGTTTGAGGATTCCAAGTCGTTGCAAGAGGAAGAAATACTTGTAAAGTAATACTACATTTTTACAACTTTTCTATTTACATTTATAGAGGACAGCTTAAGCTGACTGATTTATTTACTGACATTAAATTCCAAAATATCACTGAATGAGGCATGTTCTGAGATAAATGACATCAGGCAGGAGGTTTACATGTGAAAGGAGAACTTAGGATCTGGTGTATAAGCATGCTGTAAATAAATATGTTAGTTAAAATGCTAAGTGATAAGAAAATAAATGACATATGGTTGAGAGATGTGGCAGCTACAGTAGAGCTCACATTAACTGACATGAAAGATGATGAGACACGATAATCTTAATTCTGTACCACACACTGAGCAAAAAATATACTGCTAAAAAAAAAAAATCGATAAATGGCAAATAAATAGCTGTTTGTATAAGTTACAGGGAAGGAAACACATTATTAGCTGTAAGTAAATCCCAGTTCCAGAAGTTTCTGTTGGAAAGACTGTGAACAACAGGTTTCAAAAATGTTTTGAATTGCAGATACACAATTCAATTAACATCCTGCCTCCTCTCCTTGATACCTTCCCCTTACGCTGTGTTCCAACCCACTGCCTCCCTTTCCAAACCTGGTTATGATTTCCTCCTATGATAGGACCTACTCCTAATAGGAAGTGGAGACATGCCTTTACTACTGTAAAAGACAAGCAAGCCCAGAGTCTGCATCTTTAAAAAACTACAGGTATTGTAGGCAGAATGCGATGCTCTGTTATGAAAATGGTTAATGCAATTGAGATAATTCATCTAGATTTTATTTTGTTGGAGTAATCTCATTAGAATTATTTTCTAGCAGTGTCCTCTTTTGATAAGTTTAGAACAAGCTGACTCCGTTCATGTGCTTTTATGTGAACAGCAAGGTCCAGTGCACCATTGTGTTTCTAACCACTCAATTCAGGATAAAAATCCCATGTGTTTTTCCTTCAAAAATTCAGAAGGAAGGCCAGTTTTAAGGCTTTCCTGAAACACAGCATGGCTCTTTTCATTTGTCACAAAGCACTGCTGCATACCTATCTTGGGTATGACTGAGCAGAGATAGCTTATTCTTCTAGTGCTTAGACTAGAGTTGTGTAGAATCGTAGAATGGTTTAGGTTGGAAGGGACCTCAGAGAGGGCCTCAAAAGGGCCTTGGACGAGGCCTTGAGTAACCTGTACTGGCGGGAGGTGTCCCTGCCTATGCCAGGGGGTTGCAACTAGATGATCCTTGAGGTCCCTTCCAACCTTACCATTCTATGATTCTATGATCATCTAGTTCCAACCACCTGCCATAGGCAGGGTCACCTCCCACTAGAACGGGTCACTTGTGATGGTTTAGGAGTTACCCACCCCTCCACACTTTGTAAAATCACCCAGACTAGACTCATAGGGCTGAAACTTAAGAGATGAAGCTGTATTTACAGCTTAGCACAATGTACAAGCAGATAGGTACACTATATACAGGAGTATTTACAGAAATATACAAGATAAAGGTAATACAGAAATGCAACACCCCTCCCAGAAATCAGAGACCCCAGGAGGGGCTCCCAACCACCCTTCCATCTTCTCCCCACCCCTATACCTTACCCCAAGGTTTGCCTTATGTGCAAAGTGTGTTTGGAGGATTGGCCGGTGGGGTGGGCTGGGGTGGGGTGTGTGTGTTAGAAGAAAAAGTGGTTAGTGAGGTTACTCGGCAGAGAGGAGGAAGCCAGAAGCTAGACCACCCGAGACACTGTAAGCCTGAGTGTCTTATCTTTGTTTTGTGTTCTGTCCTATCCATCTCAGCAAGCCTATGAGTGAAGTAGACATCACCATTGTTTTTCTCTTCACAGCCTGTAATATAATTGTCTCTATTAAAATATTCCAATTAACCTCAAACCAGCACACCACTCAAGGCCTCATCCAACCTGGCCTTGAACAACTCCAGGGAGGGAGCATCCACAACCTCCCTGGGCAACATGTTCCAATGCCTCACACCCTCACTGTAAAGTACTTCCTCCTAACATCCAGTTTAAATCTCCCCTCTTCCAGTTTAAACCCGTTACTCCTCATCTTGTCATTACAAGACCTTGTGAATAGTCCCTCCCCAGCCTTCCTACAGGCCCCCTCTAGATACTGGAAGGCTACTCTAAGGTCTCCTTGAAGTCTTCTCTTCTCCAGGCTGAAGAGCCCCAACTCTTCATAGCCTGTCCTCATAGGAAAGGTACTGCAGCCCTCTGATCATCTTCATGGCCCTTCTCTGGAGTCAATCCAACAGTTCCATGTCCTCCTTGTCTTGAGGGCTCCAGAACTACACATAGTACTCCAGGTGGGGTCTGACGAGAGCAGAGTAAAGGGGGAGAATCACCTCCCTTAACCTGCTGGCCTATACTTAGTTGCTTGTATACTGGAAATTTATCACTAATTTCCTAAGTCATGTTTTGGGTAGTTTGGTTGTTTGCTTGCTTTTTTTTTTTCCCCCCCTTTTTTTTTTTCTTCCCTTAATTGACCCACTCTTGCAAAAAACTCTTTACTTTGCTGCTGTCCTCAAGTAAAGCATCACTGATCTAAGTTAATCAGCTAGACTATATTGGCGTTGCAGGAGATACAGTATCCTTTCTAATGTCAGACTTTGTTATGAAACAGAAATACTTAGATGCTTTGGCTGCTTTTATACTATTGGTGTGGTAGCTTCTTGGTCTCAGACATATTTGGATTGAGAGTTCCTTTGCAAGAGGATTACATTAGTGAAAACTACTTTACACTGAACTACAACGAAAATATTTTTTTCAAGAAAGGAGTGAAATTAAACCCCACAGTGCCCAGTTTCTAGGAACAGCAGGGCAGCTCTGGATGGTATTTCCACATTACAGAGAAACTTAGACTCGATACAAACTCTATACAAGAAGTTTTACAGGTCCTAAAGCTTTAGAAACAAGATGTCTAATTGAAGTTGCTTTAGACTCAGATTTTCCTGTGTACCTAACATATTTTATTGATATATTGGTTTGGTTTTTTTTGTTTGTTTGGTGGTGGGTTGGTTTGTTTGTTTGTTTTGTGGGGTTTTTTGGTGTTTTTTTTTTGTTTTATTGTTTCTTTCCTGGTGAATTTGGGCAAAAAAATAAAACTTGAGGTGAACATTCACAGTTCTTCCACACCAAACCCAGAGGAACACAGCAAAATAGTCCCTGCCTATGGCAAGGGGTTGGAACTAGATAATCCTTGAGGTCACTTCCAACCTTACCTTTCTGTGATTCTATGAAAATCTTTGTGTGATTTTTGACAAGTTCAGATCTGCCCTCAGGCCAGTACATCCAAGCACAAAGCTCAGACTGCTCATGTAGATTAGTTCTGTATTGAGATTCTACTACATGACTATATAGGTGTTTCTTAGGGCTCTTGCAAAATTACTGTGGAAAAACAAAGAGGAGAATTTGGACCAGGTCCTTCCAGTACTTTCTGTCTAGAGAGAGGAAAAGAAAGAAGGGGGAAGTGGAAGTAATCTATAAGGAATTGTTTCTTAAGTGTTTCATCTGGAGATACTATGTTTGTATTCAAGGAAGGAAGACAGGGGACATAAATATCAGCACATTTAAATAGGTATTCCCTGAGGACACTTTGTTTTAATACAGTGGTATTAAATACTTTGTTTTAATCTAGTGGTTCATCGGGCTATGATTTTTCATTTCATTCATCACTCATACTGTGGAGGTTTCTGAAATGCTTCATTTAATTGCACTAAGACATCAGTCATGATTTTCTAGTTAAAGTTGTAGGAGGTTTTCATTTTGAAACACCATTATAACTTTCAAAATAATTCCTTTTAAGTTGATACTTAGTGTCAATCCAAACATGACTCATGTACTGAAGCTGGAAAAAGTCACCTTAGCCATTTCTACTTTATGGAAATCTTGTGAGGGTTTTCTTTTTAAAATTATGCTTTTTCATAGCTCTAAGATCAAGCCCTTATACATTTTAGTTGAAGGTGCCTGATAGATCACCTTGAGAAACACAACCCCTGCCCCTGATTTTCAGGTTCCCAGAGCTTTCTGTATCTCCCTGTGTATTGAGGGTTTCTCCTGTGAAAAGCAAGAGGTGCAGGATGCCTGAGTCTTATGCCAGTATGGTGCCAGGGAACTGACATAGCATTCAGCTGGGCGCAGGGACTTAGATCTACAATTTTTGTATTACTGTGTACTGTAGACAGTGTTGTGTACTGTTTGGACAATCTCTTCCTGAGAACTGGCTAAAGGCCTGGTGTCCTATTCCCAGTCTGAGACTCCACCACTCAACCTGAGAAATTCTCCAGGCTGCCTGAGCTGCATCCACATAGGCACCCTCTGATGTGCATCTGCTGGCATTCTGGTGTTCTCTGGAGATTCTCCTGGAGTTTGTTCTGATTTCAACTTGTTTGTAGCAAGTACATCCTGAAATTCACCTTGCTGCCAGACAGAAGGGGTCACCTGGTGTATAGAATCATAGAATGGTAAGGTCGGAAGGGGCCTCAAGGATCATCTAGTTCCAACCCCCTGTCATAGGCAGGGACACCTCCCACTAGGACAGCTCACTCAAGGCCTCGTCCAACCTGGCCTTGAACACCTCCAGGGAGGGAGCATCCACAACCTCCCTGGGCAACCTGTTCCAGTGCCTCACCACCCTCACTCTAAAGAACTTCCTCCTAACATCCATTCTAAATCTCCCCTCTGCCAGTTTAAACCCATTGCCCCTTGTCCTGTCATTGCAGGACCTTGTAAATAATCCTTCCCCAGCCTTCCTGTAGGCCCCCTTCAGATACTGGAAGGCTACTCTAAGGTCTCCTGGAAGCCTTCTCTTCTCCAGGCTGAAGAGCCCCAACTCTTGTAGCCTGTCTTGTAGCCTGTAGCTGGAGAGCAGCTCCAGCCCTCTGATGTGTATAACAGATTCGTACAGTGGCCAAAATATAGACACAAATCCTATGGGCTATAATCTGCCTTTGCTCATCTAAGAGGTGTTTGTTCCAGTGCCTAACAGAGTACAGAACCGAGGGAAAACACACTGAAATTTCTATTACAGCTTACACAGAACAGGATGGACCCAAGACTGAGGCATGTCTGGTGGTTGTCACCTGGCACATCCCTTCTGGCCTGAATGAAACTGTCAGGCTGGCCTGTAATTATGAATGCTCATCTTTGCCACAGGACCACAGCAGTCAGGATATAGAAAGTCAGAAGTCTGAGAATTAAAACTCTCTCTGAAAGCAATAAAGGGAAATCCCAGAATGTTAGAAGCACTGCAGACTGAGAAAACCCTGAAATCTTCATCAGCTTTGGCAATATCTTGAGCGTGAGAGACAAAAGGATTAAGATGAAGGGAACTTGAAAGAGCAAAATGAAGAATTTGCAGTTCCTAATCTACAAAATGGATTATTTTCCATTCCTCTGTTTTGTTTAGCTCTGTAGCTGCCTCTTTTTAAGAGAGTAGAGATTTAATCTCAGCTGGGGCTTCAGGAACCCACATCTTTGCTCAAAGTTACTCTCCTTCACAGTAGAAGCAAAGCAACAAATGAACCTTTCATACTGGCAAATATCAACTCTGTGGAGTGAGTCTGCCTGTCAGCTGGACAATTTGATCTATCCTGATGACAACCAACACATATTTTTCTATACTGCTTAGCCTATAGGATCAAGTTAAGTTCAGGGATTTGAGCTTATACTCAGCTGTATAGGTGGTTCAGACCAATGAGCAAATGAATCATCTAAGGCTTCAGATCCTGTAAACATGTAGGCATTCAGGAAAAGATCATCATTAACATCTGTCTTCTGACAGACTGCAATTGCCAAAAGGACCGTGAGGATTATTGTGCAGGAGGTAAAAAGTGCTTGAGAGTAAGGATCAGAACATGATATTAACTCCTCAGGAGCTAAGGCCTGGGGTGAAGGAAGGAAAAAAAAATCAGAAAAATACAAAGCTGTAAAGTTATGCAATATGAGAGAAAGAGAGTCCCTGAAATCACAGAGAAAATGAAAGGAATGTAAGAATGGAGAACATAATCTTCTATGCAAATTACATTCCTTTAGATATTTAATTTTGATTGACTTAATCCTCCCCCACTACCAGGAATGCCTACAGTTCTTGATTTTCATCAAAAACAACCCCTAAAATGATTTTTGAGAAAATGAAAAATCAAGTCGGTACATTTACTATGTACAATAAAAATATGTACCCTCTCTAACAGTGGGTTTGAATGTCTTTCTCTTGTAAAGCGAATTTAAGGAAATAGATTTAATTAAGGTGGGAAATAACGGGAAATGTTACCCTTGCTGAAAGCAAAGCAAGTATTTAATTCTCATCCCTGCAAGGATAGAAATCAAAGTATTGCTGTTTCGGTAACAAAAATAATGCTGAAATTGTATGAAACATGAAGCATAATCATCTAAAACAACAGATACAAACCCATACATTTAAGATTGTTCACACATTACTACACTCACTATTGACTAAGAATGATGAGCTTTAAGCATTTCTAGCAAATGCTTTCAAAAGGTGGGAGCTGGCCACTGTGATAAGACTTTTGTAAACTATGTAGGAATTAATTTACATAGAAAAGATGCAATATTCAACTAGATAGAGCACAGGACTGTTGAACAAAGTCTTTTTCTCTCCACTGGATAATGGCTTGATGTAGTTAGTTCTCCTGTCTCAGTCTAACATTGCACAGTATTTAATAATTTGGGTTTTAAAGTGATCCAATTCATATTCTGAAGGCTGTTATATATGCAATTAAATCAGTAATTTTGTTCTCTGCTGGGAAGGAGAGAAGTATTTTACTGCCTCTGAAATATCTTCCTCTTCATAGCCAATAAAGTCACGGTTGCCATAAGGTGATTATGCAGCCAGTGTGTATTTCAGAAAGCCAGGTATCGACGCTGCCATACAATAATTAACCAGATTACTTTTCACATTGTAACACCATAGTCATGCACTCCAATGCTCATGTCTCACTACTTATGTATTTTTACATTTCTATCCTTTTACTTCCATCTCAATTACTTAAATATGCAATGGGAACAGTGTTTCCCTGATCAGTTTGTGTACCTCATTCTATTTAAAAGCAGGTCTATGAGACAGAACATTTCTTGCTTATTGTAAACACAGTATCTTTGAAAAGAATAATTTCTGTTGGGTGGTTTGACATAGCTGTAACAGAAATAATGGATTTGATCATTGTTTCAACTTGTTATATTTACATTTACTGCTTAATGTATCAAAGTGTAAGAAAAAAAAAGTCTAGATTGATCACTACACTAGGGAGAATATTTCTGAGTGCTGGATAGCATTTAGGAATGGCATCATGCTCCTGTTCTTGTGAAGCATCTCTTAATGTTGCACTGAATTAAACAGAAAAGGTATGAAAGACCATGAGAGAATCACAGCCACCGAAGGAGGACCAGCAGATCAGCATCATTCTTCAGAATAAATTATTATTGCAGGTGAAGCATTAGACAGAATTCTGTAGCTGTGCATCAGCAAAGAAACTGATACAAGGATATATGGAAAACTACTTTGCTAGAAAAAGCACAAAAGCAAGGAAGTAAGCAGTTTTGTTTCTTCAAAATAAAATAATTTCATGACTCTTTTAAAACACAAAACTATGAAGAGGTGAAAGAATCTCAGTTTGAGCACAATTCCCAGTCAAATGGTAAGCAACAACAAGACTTGTGAAGAAAGTTGATAGGAACAGTCAGAATTCACATCTCTATTATTTCTAGTGCAAGGCTTCAAGTTCTATTTCATACTAATCCAATCTGCTTCATAAAGGCAAAGTCAAACACCTGATTCTGTAGTAATCAGTTAGATCAAATCAGTGAATTCTGAGAAACAAATGTGGACTAATTAGAATGAAGTTCTATCTGCTTATAAACTACATGGAGACCAGACACAAAGGAATTAAATGTGCTTCAAAAGCAGCAGAAACCATGTTGATGTCAAGGTGCATTACTGCATTGGGCAGGAGGCTTTGAAACAGTTTTAATGCTTTTAGCTATTAGGGCTTCTGTTAGTCTGTCACTTTGCTCACAGTGAGAAGAAAGTCCTTTTACATTTTTTTCCTTTTATCTTTTAGCCATGTAACAGAGGTGGTAAAGAAAGCTTTTGGACACAGGATCTCAAATTGGACCACCCTATTAGTATTTTCTTTCTTTTGTTGAAATTGGTGTAGCTGCTAAGTCTCAGTTTGCCTTCTTGACTTTTGAAAGGAAAAAAAGAAAAAAAAAGACTTGACTCATCACAAAGTTTCCACTATAGTTATAAACAGTTCACCCTTTTTTTCAGCTTTAATATTTCAGCTATGTTTACCTTTCTCAGGAAAAAAAAAGAAAAAAAGAAAAAAAGAAAAAAAAAACACAACAGAAAGAGAATGAAATGAACTTTGATGATGATGATAAAAAAAATCAGGTTCATACACAAAAGTCATACCTGGATAACATGAAGTACTACCATATTTGGCACTGCTGATTTTTTTTTTTCCTTACAGGAGAAAATACTCTCCTCTTCTATATCTACAGAATTACTAATCAAATCAGCCACGAATGGAGAGTTATTCACGTGAATGATAAATAGATGCCTATGTTAACTCACTCTGTGGTAGCCCAGATAAAGCAAACTACTATTCACAATTTCTGGGATTAGAGAATGAAATGAAAGTATCTACAAGAAAATAAACTGTATTGAGCCTTTCATATTTTTAAGTATAATAATATCTACTGGGACACAGTGGTGGTCCAGTTTCCAGTTCGATGATCACTGTGCAAGCAATTTAGTATGACAGCCATCACAAGCAAATAGCTAAGACAAACATGAATGGGAAGAGGGAATACAAAGAGTCACAGAGAGATAAAATGGTTTGCCAGAAACAGACACCGGTGTCTGTGGTGCCCGTTCACTTTGCCATGTACCCTGCTTTTGTCCATATTCATTACATCTCAGCACTTGCTTCAAAATTCAATATATTGAGCATGCTGTAATAAGAAATGTCTGTGTGAGCTACAGTTCAAGTGAGAACTGAGGCTTTTTTTAGCCCTGTGGGATAAAACTATTCTGTGTGGCTGTTGTAACGCATCAGTATAAAAAAACCCTCACAAAACAAAAAAAAAAAACCAAACCCCAAAACCTAGAATGAAAAACCCCACATACTGAATGATCTCAGGTGCAGTCCACTACAGTTATAACGATTTTCCATTACATTGTCTATAACAAGTGCCTTCTATTAAATGGTGACAATTTAAAGGTGCCAGGAAAGAATACTGAAACTCAGGGAGTCAGTTGTTTAACTCTTTTTTTAAAGCAAAAGGTAAAAAAGAAGTTGCTCATTTACCTTTTCCATTACTGGTGTTCATTGAGTGAATGTGTCAAATGGCAATTGTACATGACAGCCAACATTATCACCCCACAAAGAAGGGACTCCTTTACTTACCACCTACATTTGAGCAGAGTTCCACAAAGAGCAGGGCAAGAGACCATTCTTCCTCCCTAGAGCTGGGCACCCTCAGTGTGTCTCACATCTGCATCACAGAATCTTAGAATGGTAGGGGTTGGAAGGAACTTCTATAGATTATCTAGTCCAACTACCCTACCAAAGCAGGATCACCTAGGGCAGGACACACAGGAATACATCCACCAAATTTTAAGTCTAGAGGAGACTCCACAACCTCTCTGGGCAGCAGCACAGGAGGCAGTTTCTGATCCTGCAGTGTTGAACAGGAGGCACTGAAAAAACTGTAAGAAACTGATAACACACCTTCCTTTTAAAATAAATGTACTCATCGCCTCACCATTTGCCTTCCTTTCTGTCTACAATTTCTACTCATATTTTGAACTCTTCCAGCAAAGGGCTGTTTTCTAGATTTCAGTGTGCAGTGTAAAAAGAGTTCTTATAATCAATTTTTGTTGTGCACCCTCTAGACACTAGTGACAGGTTTTCCCTTCTCATTTTTCCCCACTCACTTATCAGCCTTTATTCTTGGAATGACAGCAGGACTATAGCTGGGTTGTGCATTGTGCTTCTCATAGTGTTGCCTAACAGTTTTTTGCTGTAGCATCCTGCACTTTAGCGCTCTGCAGACAGCATCAGTCCACACCAAGTGAGAAGATGCCATAGGCAGTTTATCAGGAACAAGGGCCATGCACCCACCATACTGTGCTTTTGGGTAGTAACTTGGATAGAGTCCTCACTGTGCTAGATGCAATATGGATAGATGCCCTGTCTGGCAGAGTATAATCAAGAAACTCAGAGAAGGAAGAATAGGAAACAGCAATGCCTTTCTGTTACAAATGAGAACTGAGGAATGATTTCTTCCCCACCAAGCTCAAAAGGAACATCTGTGGCATGTAAAAGAAACAAATCTCAGAATAACAAGTCTGAGACACTTCTTTCTTGTGGAGGATAGGTGTGATACTTGAAATGGGTTTTTTAGAGACATTGACTTCATTCTTTTCCAGCAGCAAGGTCTCAAGGTGTTAAATTTTTTTTTAATTATATGTCCTTTAAAAATTTTTTTTTGTTTCATTTGGTTTTGGTTTGTTGTTTTTCTCATGGGGTTTGTTTGGTTGGTTTTGGGGAGTGGGGTGTTTGGTTTGGGGTTTTTTGTTACTGTTGTTTAGTTGTGGGAGGTTTTGGGAAGATAGTAATTAAAGATTCAGCATTACAAAACATATTTTTGCCTTGAATTTGACACAATACTTTTGAAGTTCATGAATCTATTAAGTTTGGGGCACTCTCCAGTGTGTTGGACAACTGTAGAGATTTACATTATTTTCAAGTCGTGAGGAAGTTTTCAAGGGTAACAGATTTTATATGTGGAGATAAAAAGGCAACATTCCTTCATTTATGCTT
Source organism: Eubucco bourcierii (assembly GCA_013396675.1). Lineage (NCBI taxonomy): Eukaryota > Metazoa > Chordata > Aves > Piciformes > Ramphastidae > Eubucco > Eubucco bourcierii. The sequence continues at coordinate 52,050 of VWZE01014618.1, read as the reverse complement.
GCTGACTTCTTTTCCCTATCATATTACATTTAGCAAGATGGATAAGGCAGAAAGATGCTGGTGTATTTTTATGTTAATTAACATATTTTAATTTCAAATAGCATTTTTGAAACTCAGATAGCTTTCAAAAGAGTGGTGCCAGGGCAAAACTAATGAATTTTAATTTTTTTTTTCCAGTATACTTCTGCTTTCATGAATTCTTTTTGTTATATTCTGATGCATGAGAATGCACCAGTAGGCATTCAGAGCATACAACCCACAGATTTGATTTGTACAGAAATTCAGTCTAACTTTTTTAGCTACATAATAAAGCTCACCTCCTAAGTGTGTTATTTTTAATGACCAATTGGGTAAGAGCTAAAAAAAAAAATCCTTTGGGAAGGTTAGCCAACTTCTGAAATATTTTTTAAAACCACGCATCGTAAGTGACAAGTAATTTCTCTGCACAAAGGATGTACGTAACTGTTTTGTAGCAAAATCATACTGTTCTCAGACAAATTTTAAGAGTGCCCCACTCTTGTCCTGGGATGACTCCTGCTAATAACCTTGCTTCAGTTACATTACTGAAAGCAGTACAACATATTCCTTAGGTCGTTAAACCGCATTAACCCTGCTCTTCTAAATCTTGGAGTGCTTCAGGAAACTCTCAGCATCTTGGGAGCACAAAGAATTTTGGCTGCTGTGCTGTAAGCCAGAAACCTCCATGGGCTCTACAGTTTGTCCATGGCCACCAGAGTTGGTCCAGTGTCCATATTCTAGAGCTAACAGAGAGGGGTGTATGAAACAGCCTTTTGTTTTATTAAAGTTCTAAATGTCGTAGCATGGTCCATATATTGCAGTGCTCTAATCCTGGACAGTTTTGGTACCTAATTGCCTCACTGGCAAAAGCCACCAGAGTTGGTCCAGTGTCCATATTCTAGAGCTAATAGAGAGGGGTGTATGAAACAGTCTTTTGTTTTATTAAAGTTCTAAATGTTGTAGCATGGTCCATGTATTGCAATGCTCTAATCCTGGACAATTTTGGTACCCATTTGCCTCACTGGCAAAATGCTGGCCTGCTCTAATTTATTTTTGCATGTTGTGGAAAATAGGGCATAAAAAACTCCAGTTCTGTCCTTTGTGTAACGCTTGCCAGAGCAGTGACATAAAATTGATGACATTGATAAGAGAAAATATTGGTACTCATCAGGCCATATCATGAAAAGATGTTTCTGTTTATTTCCGCAACTGTATCATACCTGGGTGCTTGTGTAAAGCAGCAGCATCACCCATGATTTACTGCATTGCAGCAAAATCAACAATGCAGCATTCTGCTGAGCCTGGCAAACACTCATTTAATTTGCTAGGTGGACAGAGAGAGAAAAAAATGCTCCCCCCCCCACCCCCCCAAATATTGTTAATTGCACTACTACATTTTTGCGTTTGTAACCCTCCCGAAAACTCACTGTGTAACTGAGCACTGGTACCTCTTGAAACCAAAATGCTGGTCGGAAACCTTATTTGAAACCATTTCTATTACAAGCTATAAAGGGAATCATGGTGATTTTTCTCAGTACTTGCTTTGGGAGGAGGAAAGAAAAGAACAATTTGAGAAGTTAAAGGGAACTCATAGGTAAGTTGCAGCTGAGCAGAAACCAAATTACAACGTAAATGTTAGGTGTAAAAAAAACCCCAGCTAATTGCACCTAACTTCCCATAGCTAGAGAGGAAATAAAGAAAGCTGAGAGCAAATACAAGCCTGTGATATTTCTGTCCAGCTCTATAGGGACATAAAGATTATGTAATTGTTTTTTTAGTTCGAAAAAACCCCAACACATAGCTTCAGATATCTGCGCTTACAAAACATAGTTGTCAACAGTAGAGATTATAAATATTTTCAATGTTCATCTACAATTTACCACCATAAACTTGGCTTTTGGTAAAATTATTTTTCCCCCAGGTTTTCTTGAGCTGAGACTGTTATTTTGTTCAGTAAAATTTGAACATTGAATAAACATTTAATAATTACACGATAATAGAAAATTGTTGTAGAACTGAAATAATCTACTCAGCATAGATTTGTAGTTTGCTGTTCCCTTCTGAAATACGAAGGTAAGAGATACAACTCATCCTACCAGTTTAGTGGCAGGGATCTTCGTAACTGTTGGCTATGTAAGGAGAATGAACATAAATGCATGCTTGTTTTAACTTGACCATGCACTCAAAACAAAAAGCGTTAGGTTTTGTGGATGAGCAGTCATCTATAGTCAAATATTTCAAAAGTTAGCCAAACAGAAAGTAGGTTTCAGAATTTCCTTAGAAGCCAAAAAATGAAGATGCTACAAATTCAATAAAGCCACAGTCCATTATGGCTGGAGGATGATTACCTATTAGAATAAAAGACTTGTTATACAGCATATCAACAATAAGGACTTGAACATGAAAGACACATTAATTTAAAAGTTTGAAATCCATCCAAAGAGAGGATTGAAAAATGAAAAGTAAATCTCAAGCTAAAGATGTTTTGGTTTAGGGCAGATTAAGTGAAATAAGTTTTATCAGTTAACACCTGCACTATGTAGTAACTCTACATTGTTGTTCTAGGTACCTGGGAATAACGAGACCTCTCACCTACCCTGTAAGGCAGAATGGGAAGTGTATGGCCAAAATGATCCTGTGTGTATGGCTCTTATCTGCCTCTATCACTATACCCCCACTCTTTGGCTGGGCCCAAAATGTAAATGATGAAAAGGTTTGTTTGATTAGTCAAGACTTTGGCTACACCATTTACTCCACAGCAGTTGCATTTTACATTCCGATGTCAGTGATGCTTTTCATGTACTATCAGATTTACAAAGCTGCCAAGAGGAGTGCTGCTAAACACAAGTTTGCTGGTTTTCCCCGGCCAGAAGAAATGGAAGGGGTTTCTATGAATGGAGTTATAAAACTGCACAAGGAATCTGAAGAATGTGCTAACTTTTCACGACTCCTAAAGAACGACAAGAAAAACATTTCCATCTTTAAAAGAGAGCAGAAGGCTGCCACCACGCTTGGGATTATTGTTGGGGCTTTTACTATCTGCTGGCTGCCCTTCTTCCTCCTCTCAACTGCCAGACCCTTCATCTGTGGTACAGCATGCAGCTGTATCCCACTGTGGGTTGAGAGAACATTTCTATGGTTGGGTTATGCAAACTCTCTCATTAACCCTTTTATATATGCCTTCTTCAATCGGGACCTGAGGACAACTTATCGCAACCTCCTGCAATGCCGATATAGGAACATCAACCGGAAACTATCGGCTGCAGGGATGCATGAGGCTCTGAAGCTTGCAGAAAAACCAGAATTTGTTCTGTAAGGTCACTCATCCTTTACTATGATAGTTTGGTGTTTCTTTACACTAACTTTTTCCTCACAGATTTGATAGAAGAGGAGTCAAGGGAAGAACCAGGTTTCTTGAGCACAGTTTAGACAGTTTTCAGAAAGGTAGCAAGGTTAATTCTTGTACAGCCCACCATTTCTAGTGAGCCTGGAGAAGTGAGAACACCATCTAAAGAATTTAGATGTGAGAGGAATACCAATATGGGGAGAGATAAAAAGGTGGTGCAAAATGTTTGAATTGCTAGTAAGGAGAGAGCAAAGTTGGCCCAATCCATTTCTTTGGCACTTGGCTCCAAAAAACTTGTAGTAGATATGAATGTTGAATGCATCTTTTATCCTAACATTTTTTTTTTCTGTAATAAAGATCAGAGAATGAAGAAAAGTTCAGTTTTCATTTCTTTCCACTTTCATTTTTTTTCATTGCTGTCCGCTTTATTATTATAAAATTCATTGCTTCCCACTTCATTATTATAAAAACCAACCATTTAAGAAGAATCTGGGTCAAAGAATTTATATTGCTTAGAAATACCCTTTATTAAAAAAAAAACTTCCATATGCCCACTTTATTTACTAGAATGCTTGGAAATAAACTGTTTTATGAAAGTTAATGTTGCCTTTGAATGGTGACTATAGCACTGGAAGATCAAGCTACACTTCCAATGTGAATATAAGAGTTTGAGTAAAGCCACATGGACTAACATCTGCAGCTGCATACAGTCATGCAGCACAAGCCAGTGCTGCTGTGCCAATTATACCAGGTAAAGATCTTGTCCTGTATTTCTAGTATAACAAATATGCCTGATTACAGTTTATTTCTGGAGCTGTCTGATCTTGGTCTGTCTTTTCTTTCTTTAAATTTCTTGACTTTATCAGTTGAGCCTTTCTCTAACCTAGATTGAGAGTCTGTCTGTGCTCAAGTTTTTTCCGTTGATGTATGGCTAGTCCTTGTTCCATTTCAGTAGCTAATTTACTGTCTGTTTGAAAGGTCTTTTAGCTTCTTGGGATTTCTTTCCTTGCTGAAGTCAGTAAGAAAAGAAATAAATGTAAGACTTTATGACATTCAAAGAAATTTGGACTTTATTCTAACAAACTGATTTTGGTCATCACTTCTGTTTGAAGTGATTTATAGCCATGACTTTTCTAAGTATCACAACAATTTAACACCTCTTCTTCTAGTTGTTTTCCTCACCACTTACTCATCCAAGTATGTGATTCTACTTCTCTGGACTTCGGTAACAAAGATCTTCCCTCAGTAGAGCAGGGCCGAATACGATAACACTATTTCTATTTAATAATAATGCATTAATTATATTAATATATTAACAGCAATGTATTAATATAAAATGCACTGATTATGTAATATATGGCTATAATAACCAATAATAAACTAGTTTTTAATTTGTTTTAATGTGCATTTTTTATGTTTTATGTTTTGATCATAATATATACATTTATTTATTGTGATTAAAACAATGCATAAGAACAAAATGCTTTTTTAGGACCGAGTTGGCACTGCATGCCATTTGCCAGGTGAATATGTGTATGTATTCACAATATGTGAAGGAAGACTGTTTCTGAGCTTGGTCTACTTTTTCAGAAACTGGAACTTCAGTGAGGAGACAACACATTCATTATCAAAATACCTTAGCAGCAAATCAGAATTCTAGCTAAAAGAGGTCTGGATAAGAAACATAATGAAATAGTTAGAATCATAGACTCAACCAGGTTGGAAGAGATCTCCAAGACCATCCAGTCCAACCTATCACCCAGCCCTATCCAATCAACTAGACCATGGCACTAACTGACCCATCCAGTCTTTTCTTGAACACTGCCAGCAACTGATGGCAACTCCACCACCTCCCTGGGCAGCCCATTCCAGTGGCAAATCACTCTGTGAAGAAGTTGCTTGATTTCAAAACAAACAAACAAAAAATACTGGAAAACAAATACATAGAACTGCATCAAAACAGCTAACTGCATCAGTGTTGGTTTTGTTCTTTTCATTAGATAATTCACTACTCAGCTGACAAAGGAGTAGCATATGAATGGATGAATGAAAAGTCTACACCAACACGTCTGCAGCCTGGTATGTGCTAGCATCAAGCCCTAGAGCAGATCACACTCTTGGTCTGTGCATCCTTTCACATATTTCTAGGGGAAAGAAAGGAGGGTGTGGAAAAAAAAAAAAAGGGTAACAAAAAACCTTTCAGAACAAGCCAGGACATAGAGGGTCCAGCATGGTGCTAACTGAATGGAGACAAAGGCAATCAAGGCACAGATGCAGTTCTGAGTTTCAGACTTATGACGGGATAGTTACTTTTGGGAAAACAAGCCAAAAATGCAGAGGCAACAAGGATATGTATCCAAGATGATAAAGATGAGGACAGAAACCTTTCTGCACCATTTTGTCTTTTTAAGAAGCAATGCGTTTTGGATAAATCCACAAACCTTAGTCACAGAAGGATGAAGACAATGGTGACCGCTAACTCCATAACACCAGTCCTGGGAGATTTGGAAGATGTCAACTATCTCACCCTTTAAGTCACAGACTGAGATGCGAGAATTCACATCTTAACTGTGGATTGTGAAAGGCTTTAAACATTGGACCATCTCAGGTTTCCTATAAAGGTAGCTATCACTTCGTTCAACAAGTGTTTAACAGAAAAGTTGGAGTTGGTCCTTAGGTGCACAGGGTAGCACAGACTGGAAAAGAAGAAAGTATGTAAAAGGTTATCCTAGACAATAGGATTTCCCACTAACTATAGTCCAGAACTGGCCTTACCCTAGCTGAGTTTTTGTTGAAAAAAATCAATGAAGCATTTGTTATTAGCTATAGCACACGCATGCAGTATTTCTGCTAATAAAGCTTAGTCATAGCACCATAGAATCAAAGGATCATTTCAATTGCAAAAGACCTTTAAGATCAGCCAGGAGATAAGGAGATTGGGAAGCAGTTGTGCAGCAGATGACAATATCTAGACCACTTTCTCATCCAGCACAAGCAACTACTCAGTCATAATCTTTGGCTGCAGCCTGAAACCTTCGATTGCTGCCAGAATTATCTAGACAACAATACAGGGTGATGCCTGTCAGACCTTATTTATTTTGTACATCTCTTTGTTCACCTCTTATGTGCAAGTGAGGATCCTCAAAATCAGCCAATCAGTGAAACTGTTCTCTAAAAGGAGTTTTAGTCACAGCTATGCCAGACATCCTTCCCCAAGCCCACCTCCCAGTATCACAAACGCATTCTACCCAATATAAACACCAACTGTGGCCAAAACAAAAGCTGCAGACTGAAGCTCTGAAAAGGGAACACACACGCATACACACACACAACCTCTTCCACAGCTCATTATACGGTGTTAGCAATACCCTGTCTATAATCTATAGAGAAAACTAGGGCTAGATCTCAATGGATTCCAGGTGAGGGGATCCTGGATGAGCCTTCTCTACTTGAAACAGTCTATATCATGTCTCATGCCAGTAATATAGCAGTCAGTGTATGAGTTGTACTTCACTATGAAGTCACTTGCAACCTTCAAATCCTATTCTGATCAGATACATCACACAGGGAACAAAGTAGCTTAGCATAAATGATCTAGATGAACAAACAGATTTAACAATTCTCAGGGTAAGCAATGCTCTTGAAGCAGAATTTGAGACAGTGTTTTTTTTGAAGAGTTTTGATTAGTTAGTTTTGCAGCTTTGCCTGCCCACATTGTACCCTCCCATCTCTGTTTCTTTCTATTGAATTAGTTATGCAGAGTCAAATCAGGAACTGTGTCACAAATTGTCATATTTCTTCACTGGCATTCTTGCTGACAACTTCTTCACAAATGTTCTCCTAGCCTGCTATAAACCACTCTCCCTTCACAGTAGCTCTTAATGTGCAGTAGAATCAGGCAGTAACAACGTACAGCATTCTCCATGGAGTATTTCCTCCATGTTCAAATAAAACTCAAGGGTTTTTTGCAGCATCAATACATCGTGAAACCCGCGCTCTTGTTCACTTAGTGCTGTTTTTTTGAGGGAGGCTGTGGTTGATGCTTCATCCCTAACATTTTCTCCCAGCTGTAACACAGTACAGTACTTACTAAACTCCTCTATTTAGCCTTCCAGTATCTGAAGGGGGCCTACGGGAAGGCTGGGGAAGGATTATTTACAAGGTATTGCAATGATAGGACAAGGGGCAATGGGTTTAAACTGGAAGAGGGGAGATTTAGACTGGATGTTAGAAGGAAGTTACAGTGAGAGAGGTGAGACACTGGAACAGGTTGCCCAGGGAGGTTGTGGATGCTCCCTCCATGGAGGTGTTCAAGGCCAGGTTGGAGGAGGCCTTGAGTAACCTGTCCTAGTGGGAGTTGTCCCTGCCTATGGCAGGGGGTTGGAACTAGATGATCCTTGAGGTCCCTTCCAACCTTACCATTCTATGATTCTAAGAGTCTTACTGGGGAATAATAGAATTAACAAAGTAGCAAAATATGAATTTATATAATATCTCATTATTATATGTCTATTGCTTCACAGTTCAGTTTCACTAGAAGGAAAGAAATGTTTTTCATGCTCTGTTTACATGATTTACTAGCTAGCACCACCTGCAGAAAGATATGTTAAACAATGGAAATAAATCTATTACAACGAGACACAGAGAAGGGAATTATTTCTCAAATTAATACTATAACTAACGCAAACAGAATGCATTAACTCCCTCCAGCCTGCTTCACAGCACAAAAATGGATTTCCAGACACCCCTTGCTCCAGGCAACGGAGTCAGAGCAGGACCATTAGAATGCAATTGAGTCAACTTCTGGGATTCCTGGCCAAGATAATATAGGTATAGAACTGGAAGGTGTCTTAATGTAATGCTGTTTGCTCTGCTACTTTCCCTTAGCTATAAGCTTAGCCTTCACTAATTTTTTTCTTATCTCTAAGGAAAAATTATTCAAAGTATAATATTCTCAGAAAACATGAAATGTATCATCAAATCATGTTCACATCTTGCTTAAGGATCAGTTCTCCTCTTTTAAAACAGTGTTTCTCAGGAAGATGCAGAGAGCGAGAAGGGAGAAAATTCAGTAGGGAACAGTCTTAATGTGCAAAACTATTAACAGTCTGAAACAGAAGATGCTTACCTCTTATTTCAAAGGTTGAAGAGGTAGGAATGGTGAGAACTGGACTTTTTAAATTGGGGGTGGGGCTGGGAGGGGTGTTTGTGTTTAAAGGAGGGCTCAGGTAAATAGCCTAAAGATGCTGCATTAGTAGAGCAATCTTTGCAACTTGCAAGAAATACAAAATTATTTCCGTCTTTACTGATTCTAATCTCTTAGGTAGTTACTGGCATCAAAGGGTGGGCTCAACATGAGTTTGAAGTGAATTAATACTGTTTTCTGTACCTACTTTCTGAACATTATGCCAGATAGGCCTGTGGTACCCCACACTTGCAATTCCAGCCCCCTTTTCTGCTGTCCTCTTGCATTGCCAAAACATTTCTCATGTAGCAGCATTTCCAATAGGGCAAAATTTCTTTTATTCACTTTAAACAGGAACATGCTTATGAGTCCTAGAGTATTTTTTTTTCTGTTGCAATCAAAAAATGCATCCTTTAAGGTGTTGTGTTTTCTTAAAGATATTAATCATAGAATGGTAAGGTTGGAAGGGACCTCAAGGATCATCTAGTTCCAACCCCCTGCCATAGGCAGGGACACCTCCCACTAGGACAGCTCACTCAAGGCCTCATCCAACCTGGCCTTGAACACATCCAGGGAGGGAGCATCCACAACCACCCTGGGCAACCTGTTCCAGTGCCTCACCACCCTCACTGTAAAGAACTTCCTCCTAACATCTAGTCTAAATCTCCCCTCTGCCAGTTTAAACCCATTGCCCCTTGTCCTGTCGTTGCAGGACCTTGTAAATAATCCTTCCCCAGCCTTCCTGTAGGCCCCCTTCAGATAATGGAAGGCTACTATCAGGTCCCCTCAAAGCCTCCTCTTCTCCAGGCTGAAGAGCCCCAACTCTCTCAGCCTGTCCTCATAGCAGAGCTGCTGCAGCCCTCTGATCATCTTTGTGGCCCTCCTCTGGACCCGCTCCAACACTTCCATGTCCTTCCTGTGCTGAGGGTTCCAGAACTGCACACAGTACTCCAGGTGGGGTCTGACAAGAGCAGAGTAAAGTGGTAGAATCCCCTCCCTTGCCCTGCTGGCCACGCTTCTCTTGATGCAGCCTAGGACTCGGTTGGTTGTCTGGGCTGCATGTGCACACTGCAGACTCATGTTGAGCTTTTCATCAACCCAGATTCCAAGGTCCTTTTCCTCAGGGCTGCTCTCCAGCCATTCACCACCCAGCCTGTATTTGTGCTTGGAATTGTGTATATTATAGTATACGGATGGTGCAGGGGAAAATGTTTTGATGATTTGTAACATTGTGACTTTACTGATAGGAATTATTTCCGTCCTTTGTGATCTTTCAAACAGAACTAGTCAAGTTATTTCAGAAAAAAAAAAAAAAAAAAGTGTATAGATGTAACAAAGTTTCCAGAAGAGACCAATGCATTTTTCTAAACCAACATACCAGACTGAATAAATATTTTGGTTTTAGTTTTCTATCTGCTCAGTCAAAACCAACAATGTTTCATTAATTCAGTAGTGTGGTTTGCTCTTTCCAGAAAATTGTGTTTACAATATACTTTTACTTTCTGTGAGAAGAGAAAGAAAACCACTGTAGTATACTTAGTTCAGCCCTTCTGGAGAATCTGTGTTTTGAAGTACAGAAAAATATAGAAGAATACATCTGAATGGACTCACCAATGTCTCAGAAAACTTCACATCTTTGTCTAATGTAACCAAGATTTCAGCAGGTCCATGGTAAAATGGCAAAGGTTCTTCAATCAGATCTATCATCCTGAAGGAGGAAAAGGAAAAGATACAATTTGGCAAATTAAATGAATGTTTGCTTTCCAACGATAGTTGCAAACACAAAACAACCCAACTAAGGTAAAACAGTGATGATGTTTTTAAAATCTCAATAGTTAAACAGCATGCTGACAAAATCGTACAAGATGCTTCATGGAAATATGAAAATTCAAACCTTAATGACATGTGTTTCCAAGTTGAGTGAGAGCTACTTATCAACAATTTTAGAGACTGTTTTTCTTGCATATTTAATTAATGGAGACTATCACTGTGGAATGGCAGAGCAAACTGCTGCAGCTTTGAGGTCTAGTGAAATAATTTTACTTTAGCAGGTATTTGCTGTGAGTATGTACACCTTCAGTATACTGATGTACTACTGGGGACCTGTTTAAGGCATGCAGTGCATCTCCAAGCTAAGGACATTAAAGAGACCTAAATATTTATCCTGAGAGACAAGAAATAACACAAACAGTTATCAAGTAATACAGGAAGCAAACAAACCCAGAGAAACTGGAATCTGTGTGTTTCACTGCAAACATACAGAGAGCCTGTCTGTTCCTTACAGAATGCTCCGAGTTTTTCTCTACCTTTCATACAATAATCATTTGTGACAATTCCATAAATTATATTTATCTCTTCAAACAAAGAAGTAACTGCAGCAGTTGAAAATTATACTATAGACTTGCAATTACAAAACCAAACAACCAACTAAATGAAAAATTTAAAAAACAGACGTTGAATAGAACAGTTACTTCTGTAATATAAGTGATGTTTTTTTAAAGATTAGGTTTCTCTTTCAGAAATAATCCCCTGTCAGCCCAGAAAAAACACAAATATCATCAACATCAGTATGGTTTGGAATTGCAAAGATTTATAAAAGCAAAATATTAGCCATAATAATTAGATCATGGAAATTAAAGTTGTTCTTCTAATGAATATTAAACATGAACAGAAAATAGCATTTCCTAAGGGAAATTATATAAAGTCCAGGATTTTCTTCTGACTTTTAAAAGTTCTTACAATTAGCTAAGACATAAAGGAAAACAAGTGGTTGTTTTTTTTTTTCAAGTTACAACTAGTTTTGAACTTGGATATAGTTACCTGTTCAGTTCTCAAAAGTTCCTGCCAATTTGCCTTTCTTAAATTTGGACCCATTTTTGCCAGGTTGTGTTTCTGCTTAATTATTTGAAATGAGCAAGAATGCAGGTTTGTCTAAAAATGCCTGCTCCTGATATATTTACTGATGTGAACAATTTGGTGAATTCAGTTGGTACCTTACTGAGTGCTATAGCCAGGCAGAATTAGAGTCAGGATGCCCTGAAAAGCTTGTCGTCTCACAGATGTTTCTGTTATAACATTTTAGCCTGACGACTCTAGAGGATTGATTCTTTCAAAGTCGAGACTAGAGGCAGGAACTTGCCCTAGTTATGGTTAGAGTAATGGCGTTACAGGCAGGATAAAATACACTGTCATTGCAGTTATGATGTATATTCTGTGCAAAGCTTTTGCAGTAATTATGTCTATAGATGATTTTATGAAATGGAATGAGTAGCCTTCGCTATTACTCTGGCTCCTTCCTCCCTCTCTTGCATGCATGAGGTCTCCATGAACAAGCTACACATTGGCTTGTACTGCCACAAGAGGCTGGGAGCCTGGACAAGATGTGGGGCTCTGAGTAAAACCAGCTACATTTTCTGAAGTAATTTTGGTCTTCTGCCACTGATTTTGTAAAATAGATTGGGAACTTCCTCGGTTCTCACAGTAACTGTGCAATGAGTACAAAAGACCTGAAAAGCACAAGAAGCATCTGCTTTCCCCTACCTTCCTCCATTGTGTGGGACCTCTGAGAATTATCTTATTAACCATGATCCAATTAACTCTTAAGAAATGTTTATGTTTATTTCTTGATCGTGTCTTTTAGTTGCTCTGGGACATCTATCATCTAATTTGTCCACTTTTTTGAAAACAGGAGAAGTCCTGATTTCTCCAGGGAAAAAGAGTCATGACCAAACGTGCAGTCAGAAAAGGTCAAGCCAAAACTGGAAGAAGAAAAAGGAAGAGTTGTCTTCTGAAGACCGGGATAGATATATGACATGTACTTAATCTTCTTTTGACGGGAATGTGCTAAAAATACTCAATGAGCTCAATACATTCCATTAACTGTATTTCTATTGGAAGTAGTCACATCTTGTTTGTTATGGGGCAAAGAGCTGTTACATACAAATAAAAATAGATTTCTGCCTGAGAAAGCCAAATCATTTCAGCAATAAGACCTTGGAACACCAAGTGAGAGGGGAAAAAAAAAAAAAGGTGAAACTAAAGCTTAAAGATAAAGCAACATCCAGATTTCCAACACATTAAATAACATAGAGAGCATTCATTTATGTTTACCATGTTTGTAGATTGCCACACTGATAGTAATGTTGAGGGATCATCAGTCACACTGAATGCATTTTGTTACACTACAAAGAAGAGGTTTTCAAGAGGTAGAGACCTCTATGGGAGATACCTTTCTAACTCTCTAACTAGACCTGATTTGGGATGTGACAGTGGGCAGTATGCATTTCTAATACATTTTAACAAATAAAATTAATTTCCCCAAATGTTTGCAAAAACTTTGATCTTTCATTATGCACACTGGTCTGTCTTGTTCTCCATGTGTATTTTTGGGATCAAAAGCTGAGAGAGTTGGTGGACCAGCCTACTATACCCTTTCTTCATCGATTATCCTATGTCCTTTACAAATGTAAAGCCTCCTCATAGCTTTCCCTTGATTCTAGAATAAAATTCTTGCTAAATTAGTTAATTTTATTCATATGACAAAGTGATTAATTTGCCTCAAACCTGAGCAAACCAGAAATATGATGATAGAAAGCTTTTCTTATCACAAGATGCACCGATGCAAAGGTCATGTGAAAGTATGAAAAAACACAACTATATATAATATGAAAAGACAGATATTCAGGATAATTTTAATAGATAAAAGTGAATTTTATATATATCCTTGTGTGTGTGTATATATATGTATAATTTCAGTCAGGTGGGGCACTTTTAGTATGCTAAAGTCACTAGAGAATTGAGCTGAAACTCTATGTTTTAAGTCATGTATTTTTCCTTGGTGAGATCCAGTACAAGGTGAAAATGGTTGACATAAGAGACTATTTCCCATAAACAGCTTACCAAGAAATATAAATACAGGGAAATTAAACTCTTTAAGTTGTAAGTGGTCTGCACTGGATATGTTGAGCATCTTTAGTTCCAATATGAATCTTGCAAAATAAAGAGTTACTGCCATTTACACTGCAAATTACTGAAATTTATACAGTAGACTCATTTAGTACAAAATAGGGGTCTTCTATATTAGGTACTGAGATATATTATTCTTTTAAAATTTCTAAGTCCCCAGACGTATTAAAATGTTCATTTGAATAGTAGGTAATTACTTTTATAAAATAAAATACTAAGTCTACTGAACACTGTGCCTGTGTCTTGTGCTTTCTTTGTTTCAGAAGACAGGGAATCCATTTGTTTAAGTGAATTTAATTTAGATTCACGGAAGAAATTCTCATCTACAAACATGTCTGATTATTTTAAGCTTGACTCATCTGAAATACTTACTGTATTAAAATTGATTTTAAAGAAAGGTACCTACACTTGTTGAATAGCACTGAATAGAAAGAAAGAGAGGCAGCAAATTTCAGTGACTCTCCCAATGAAAGCATGGTTTGATTTCTTCAGTACAAGTGCTGCTACAATGAACACTGGCTCAGGTCCTACTGAGCAGGTCAAAATTGATAGCTCCAAAGCAAAAGGTGATTTCACAGAATCACAGAACTTTAGAGGCGGGAAGGGATCTCCAGAGATCGAGTCCAACCTCCCTGGCAAGGCAGGATCTATAGGGTAGTTCACTCAGGAATGCATCCAGGCAGGTTTTGAAAGTCTCCAGAGAAGGAGACTCCGCAACCTCTCTGGGCAGCTTGTTCCAGTGCTCTGTCACCCTCACTGTAAAGAAGCTCCTCCTCATGTTAAGGTGAAACCTTCTATGTTCCAGGTTGTAGCTGTTGCTCCTTGGCTTGTTGCTGTTGTCCAGCGAAAAGAGATTTGCCCCATCCACTTGACGCACACGCCTCACGTATTTACAGACACCGATGAGATCTCCTCTCAGTCTTCCCTTATCCAGACTAAACAGTTCCAGGTCTCTCAGTCTCTCTTTGTAGGGGAGATGATTTCATCTATTCAAGCCTTTTAAATGAAGAGCAAAACTAAATTTAGCTGCATTTCAGTCCAGTGAAGATTTCTCAGATCAGAAAGAAAATGCTGTCCCATTTCTTGACTAACACAATCTAAATATGGATATGGATTTGCTTCTAGTTCTATTCAAATAAATCATATAGCATCATAAAATGGATGATCTAGCACCTAAATCCAAAGTCAGATGAAATGTGCAAGCTGCCTTCACATGGTGAAACTTAGGTTGATCTGTGTTTAAAGAGAAATGCCAAGAGCCTGTGTGCTCTCCTAGGCCATTTAAATGTGCCCACTCTGTATTCATTAGTTTGACATTTACTGCTCTTCTGTCAGTAGAATGTTGATTTTTCACTCTTGCTATTACAATGTCACAGGTATAATAGCACTATGAATGGTGCAGTAGGTTTACAAATTGACTAAAATACGATTTCTGAGGAGTAGTTACTGGCAGAAAACTGAATTCTAATAACAACTTACAATTGGAGAGCAATTAGCTAAATACAAGTGTTTTATTAATTATCATGATTTATAGACTAATCATTGGAGAAAAAGGCCCAATTACAAATTTATAAAATCATGGAATTGCTTTAGTTGAAAGAGACCTTTAAGACTGTCAAGTCCAACTGTTAACCCAGCACTACCAGATTACCACTAAATCACATCCTTAAGGGAAACATTTACACATCTTTTAAATACCTTCAGGAACAGTGACTTCAGCACTTCTTTGGGCAGTCTGTTCCAGTGCTTGACAACCCTTTTGCTGAAGAAATTTTTCATAATATCCAGGCTAAACCTCCCCTGGCACAACTTGAGGCTGTTTCTTGCTGCTTGGAAGAACTGTCCTATTTCTTGCTACTTGGAAGAGAAAAGACTGACCCCCACCTCATTATGGCCCCCTTTCAGGTAGTTTTAGAGTGATAAGGCCTCCCTTCAGCCTCCTTTTCTGCAGACTAAACAACTCCAGCCATGCCTCGTCTTGAACCTAGTACCTAGAACTTGTGCTCTAGAACCCTCATCAGCTTTGCCCTTTCAAGGAAAATAGGGAGTTTCTGTGAGCTCTTTCAACGAAAAAAGAGCAAGATGCCCATCTCTAGGAATGAACCCAAAAAACAGGATGCACATCTCGGTTCCGTAAAGTGATTCCAGGTATAACTCAGAGCATTATGCTGGCTAGTTGAAGGAAGTTTTATTGCTATCAAATCCTAGTGTGAGGTTCCCAGTCCATCCTCAGACACTACAGAAGAAACCTATATTCCTAAAACAGGCATTGGCATTTCATTTTGGGAATCAGGACCCTAAGAAGCTAAACCCTACTTTAGATTTGATACAATTATATTCAAAGTATGCTGGCACAAATCTGTGGATGAAGTAATGGGTATTCTATTACCAGTTTTAATTAACTAAAAGAAAATGTATGCTGTTCTCTAAGGACTGACTAAGATGTAATGAAAATTATTAAGTCGGTAGAGTCACTGTGCAGCTAACACAAGGATAAAAATATGAATATAAACATTCACTGTAAAATCATTAATATAGTTTGCCAGAGAGTGACCTAAACTTTCATTGGCAGGTTTTCATTTTTGTGTATTTGAATACATTTTTCTATTAGTGACAGCATTAATTCCTGTGTTATGATTCATTTTGGACCTACAGTAAATAAAAAAAAAAAAAAAAAAAGAAAAAAAAGAAACCATTGTTACTGGTAATTTGCATATAGATAGTTAAATTCTGTAAGATGAAAGCCAAAATCAACCAATATGTAAATTGAAGTCATTTATGTAAAGCCTTTAATTCTATGTTCATCTTGCTGCTTGAACTACTCGTTCATATTTACTTCTCAAAGGCTGTAAATACACTAGCTCCTCACATAAAATACTCAGTGGATACAGAAGTTTTGATCCATTATGGATACCTTCATCCATTATTGATTACTAACTTAAAAACTGACATTTACATATTCAAAACTGTGCTGAGATAAGCAGCAGCTACTTGTTGCTACACACATTACTGTGCATCTCAAAGCATACCAACAGATGATACTAAATGCCCTTCTTCATGTAATTTTGTCTTACATGGATGCACACATTCTACTCAGAAAACTGCCTGCCTCAATTGGTCAATTCTTCACCATGTTTCTGAATGTGTTTTTGTAAGGTTATTTCCTAAACCTATGAAATACTGATACTTCTTATGAAAGTCTCCTATATCTTTTAGGACTCTCCCAGAAACCCCTTATCTCAATTTATTGATGTGCATTACATCTAAAAGTTCTCCTTACGCCCTCAAGACCCTGTTTTCTAAACCAGCCCAAACACCCAGTCCAGCCTCACCACCATAAAGCCAAAGTCTATAAATCTGAGCATTTTCACTTACACTGCAGTTCAAACACTGACCTTGATCAGCAGTTGACATTTGCCATGCAAAAGTAACTACACATTTATTTTAAAGATGATCATACTTAAGATAATTCATTAATTCAACTCTACTTCAACAAGACTAGGTTTTCTTCATCCTCAACACAATAAGGCATATATTAACATATAAGGCAGCTGATGTCCCACTAAAACAGACCAAATAGGAAGTGAATTTGCTGTAGCAAGGTCTGCAAAGAGGAACTCAACAGAAATTGCTCTCTTGCTGAGATTTGTTCCAAGAAATTTATCCCTGATTCCTAGCTACCTACATAAGTTTAGGTGGCAAAAATGCTTTCACAGAGCACAGCTGTAGCTAGCAAAGTATCTACTGCATATCATATGTTAATATTTTACATGGTATAAACTTAGATTTGGCACAGTAAGCCTAGGTAATAGCTCCAAAAATACCAAAATACAATATTGAAAGCTTGAGAATTGACAGTAATTTTTGCAATGTGCAGACTCTTCTCTGCTGTGACTTTTCTGAGTGAATGATTTTCAGACTGTTAAGCATAAAATCTTTTGTATCAAAGCAAGTTTTAAAACGTTGTTCAAAATTATTCTATTGCTACAAAGGAACACTACAGCCTTTAAAATGTTCCCTTTAGGTCTGTCCTACATAATTGTCAGGGTGAAAAAAACATTATTTTGTTACATTATCACACAGAAAAACTGTAGATAGATCAAACTTCCTCCATTTTCATGTACTGACCCACCTAATTAGCTGGTGAAGCAGTGCAGAAAGTTACAAAACGCATGTTTAGAAGAAAAGTAACCTGAATGCAGTCTAAAAGATATATTTATCTTTATCTGGTATAATTCCATGAACTGCAACTCACACAGATACACCTTTTTTCATTTAGACCTCAAACTCTTATCTGCAAGTCACAGTCTGCAAAGTCTAAACTGTGGGTCAGTGAAAAAAGCAGTAGCTAAGACTGGCTAGTTCTGATAAAGTACAGAGAAAGATGAAGCCTTTATTTGAGAGCATGATCCTGAGATTAGTTGGGGTGCAAACTTGTATGGGTATCTCTGTCCTCCAACTGACATTTGATAAACATTTCAATCTTTTAAATTTGCAGTATAGAATTTTACTTCTTGGCTAGCAAAGGCTGTAAAAGAAACTGGAGCACATCAACCCTTTGTGGATTATACTGGAAACAGCTGTGTCTTTTGCCGATACCCTGTGAATACATCTGTTGCCTAGATAATTTGAACCCATGAGAACATGAAGCAAACTCGTTCCAGTTGTTTACTGCTCTTGTAGAAAGAGGTATCACGTAAGTAGCTCAAGATGATAGACCTATGATTTGTAATACGCTGTGCACTGCATGGTTGATTCTAGGTGCATTTGTCTGCAACCCTGTATCCTATAGAGCATGTTAGCAGTCATTGGTAGGTTCTAGTTTATACCGAGTATGAAAGGTCACAAAGAACCAGACTGCAGAAAATTATCTCCTCCTACACTTCCTTTGATCTGCCACGATGATGATGATTCAGCACAAAAAATATTTTTGCTTTCAGAAGTTCACTTTTTCTTTAAAATTATTCCAAACATTGACCAATTTTTAGTGGTTGTATTGTACTGTTAAAATGTAATTCTTAAATTACCTTTTTACTTAGGATTTAAACCAGCAAGAAAAAACTTATCAGATCAGGTTTAGTCTTTGCATTTGTGCTTTCAGCTATCTTTCAAAAGTAGTAAGTCTCATGAATCAAAAAATACTGACATACAGATTTGCAGATGAATATAACTTTTACTTAAAATTTAGTGTTTGCCTTTGCTGACCAAGAAGTTATGGTGTTCAAAAAATTTTACAGTTGAATATATATATATGTATCTCCAGAATCTTAAAATTTAACTTTTGTAACAAGTGAATGACATTTCTAATGGAAGACTAACAGATCCGAGTTACAGATTAGAGCTTTTATAAACTGGTGTCATATGTCTAACTGGTTAAGAATGGAAACTTAAATGTAATGAATTTGAATAAAACACTGTTTTAGAATTGATTCTTTATGTAACACACCAGAGAAAGGATAAGTGTTCTGCACCTCAAAAATTAACTGATTTATTAACCTACCATAATGGAATCTATTTAATGAGTTGAATTAACAGTTTTCTGGTGCTTCCGTCCTTCAGTGTTTCAGAACTCACTGGTAACAATTAATAGTACAATCTATCCATAGATTCAGAAAGGAGAAGGTTTTCTGGTTTTATAATGAATTGTACTGAGAACACTCAAAATGAAGCATCTTGTCTGAGATCGTGTTTCCCAAAAGCTGGCCTGGCAGTTAAAAACACTATAGGGTCAGGTTTGTAACTTGAGACCAGCTAACTCGGTACTCTTTGTAATGCAAAGTGCCAGGAAATACGTAGCACAGTCTGTTACAAGCAAAGCAGTAATTTCTCAGACTTCAAAGGAACATCTCTGTGTTCTTACCTAAGACCATAGTATGGTTTCAGACAAAAGATCCATTCCAAGATCATTCTTTTGTTTCAAGCTCTGTTTTGGATATTACAGTATCAGAACAAGTTCTTCGTAGCCTATTACAGCGGTTTGGGAGTTCCTCCCCACAATGAGATTCACCAGACTAGCTCAGATGGCTGGAAGTTAAGGATGAAGCTATATTTTATAGCATAGCACAGATAGGCTGGGGAAGGATTATTTACAAGGTCCTGCAATGACAGGACAAGGGGCAATGGGTTTAAACTGGCAGAGGGGAGATTTAGAATGGATGTTAGGAGGAAGTTCTTTACAGTGAGGGTGGTGAGGCACTGGAACAGGTTGCCCAGGGAGGTTGTGGATGCTCCCTCCCTGGAGGTGTTCAAGGCCAGATTGGATGAGGTCTTGAGTGAACTGTCCTAGTGGGAGGTGTCCCTGCCTATGTCAGGGGGTTGGAACTAGATGATCCTTGAGGTCCCTTCCAACCTTACCATTCTATGATTCTATGATTTAGAAGCATGTAATACACAATATATTCAGATATTTGCAACTATATACAATTATATACAAGTTAAAGATAATACAGAAATTGAAACCTCCTCCTGAGCAGCAGAATCGCCCAGGAGGACACTGAACTAACTCTCCTCCTTCCTCCCATCCCCTCCCTTATCTCAGAAGGCTTACATGCAGGGGTGAGATGCAAAAAGCCAACAAGAGATTAGAAGGAGAATTATTTGATCAGGCTACACAAATCCAAACAGAGACAGTTAACACAAGAAGCAGCAGCCAGAGTGAGAAATGTTGTAATTGTTTCTTGGTTTTGTATCTCTAAGTAAAACCAATGGGTAATACAGACATCACTATTATTTTCTTTTTACAGCCAGTGATCTAATTTCTCTCATTAAAATATTCCAATTGGCCTCAAACCAGCACACCCATTGAGGCTGATGGATAGATTACCTTACCCTTTTTTGCCACAGAGCTACCATGACAAAGTGTTATCTGTTTAACAGCCATGTAATATGTGCTCTGTTGTCTGCATGAAATGTCTCCTGGAAGCAAGAAACTGAACATTTATTATATCAGGGAAAATATGGAATTACAGAATCACAGAAACGTTCAGGCTGGAAAACACCCTCAGGATCACCAAGTCCAACCAATATTGTTACTCTACAAGTTTCACCCTAAACCATACCCCCAAATACCACATCCAAATGACTTTTATACACATCTGAGGTCAGTGACTCAACCACCTCCCTGGGCAGCCCATTCCAATGCCTGACCCTTCTTTCTGTGAAGGAAAAAAAAAAACAAAAAACCTAATATCCAGTCTAAACCTGCCCAGTCACAGCTTGAGGCCATTCCCTCTCATTCTAAAATATGTACATTGTGCTGGTTTGAGGCTAATTGGAATATTTTAATAGAGAAAATGACACTATAGGCTGTGAAAGGAAAACAGGGTGATGTCTACTTCACTCATAGGCTTGCTGAGATGTTTGGGAAAAATAACTCAAAACATTAGATAAGGCAGTCTCCGTCAGTCTGTCTCTGGGGGCACAGCATCTTGGGCGGTCTAGCTTCTGGCTCCTCTTTGCTGATTAATCTTCATTACCCACTTTCCTTCTAACCTCCCTGGTTGATCCTCCTAATTCACCTTGCGCATAAGGCAAAACTTTGGGGTAAGGTATAGGGATGGGGAGAAGGTGGAAGGGTGGTTGGGAGCCCCTCCTGGGGTCTCTGATTTCTGGGAGGGTGTTGTGTTGCCGTATTACCTTTAACTTGTATATTTCTGTAAATATTCCTGTATATAGTGTATATCTCTGCTTGTACATTGTGCAAAGCTGTAAATAGAGTTTTATTCCTTAACTTCCAGTTGGCCGAGTTCTAGTCTGGGTCATTTTACAAAGTGTGGGGGGTGGGGAACTCCCAAACCACCACATATATAAATCAGCAGAATTCAGAACCTGCTTCAGTCAGTACTCCACTGACATTGAAAGGAAAAGATCCATATAGACTGATAAGACCATGTTCCAGAGGTTTCTGCGCTACTGAAATGAAAGAAAGGTCCTATGTCCTTACGCTTAAACTCTGTAATTAATGTCAGAAATAAAGCAGGATCTTCACTGTAGACATGTAATGATAGCATCAGCTACTCTGAAGGATGACATCAAATTGAATATTCTACAAGATACTCCATTATTTCCTTTGGGAATGAACAACATTCTGGAAAAACAGTTTATGAAAGGGTTCATCTGTTACCACATGTATTTGATGTTTTCTTAACTCCACTGCATTTTGTACCACATTATGAAAACTGTTTTCAATAAGGGTAATTATTTATGCAGGAGAGTGTAGGAAGTAACATTAATAACTGGTACTTCAGTTTCCAGTCACCATAGATAATTCAACATCTACAGGTTATTATCAACCCTCTTGCTTGTCCAAGCGTAATTATAAAGTCTTTCCCCCCCTACAGTCACAGAGAGCTCTCTTAGATCAAAACTGTGATCACAGCAAATGATTTTTTAGCACATTTTCACAAAATAAAGTCCTTGTTAACCTTCTCTTTTACTGAACTTACTGTGTCTTTGTGTGTTAGTACTTCAGCTTAGCACATTCTTGTTGGTCTTCTTGTGCTGAAAATCCTAGATTCTAACCTCACTGTCAGCTCAAGGGTAATGCCTCCTGACTGTCTAGATGCGCAGAATGGGTCAAGCTGAGAAAAACAGATAAAAGTAGAGGTTGCAAACTACAAACGCATCAAGTAGTTCATAGAAAAGTTTTTCCTTATGAAAGTCTGGGTGAAATCAAATTATTTCAGTGTGAAGATGCTTACGATACTCAACACTCAGCAATTACAACTCAAATATGACTTTCCTGCATGTCAAGACCACAATGTAACACCACAATACAATACCACAATAAAGCCATACCAGCATGATCAACCTCCACTGCAACACAAACCAGTGTGCCTCCTGGGCAGATTCAGCATCCTCCTCAGCTAGGCTGAGAAGTGTTTTGTTTCCTTCTACTGAGTTATTGTATGTAGCTGCTTGGGAGTTGCATACACATGGAACCGTGTCCATATGGACATAATCTGAGTGAAACAGATCCTTTGGATTCCTTAACTATGAAATACTGTTGAAAAATGAGCCACACCCGGAGTAAAATGGAGCATGAAAATGTGGCATAAACTGAATATCAAATTTACTTCCTAAATTCAGTTAATAGCACAAAATATAGGATAATTCAACAATATAGGATAATCTTCAACAATAATAGTTGAAGATTAGGTCTATAGGTCCCTGCAGATGATTATATGTATGCTACAGCCTGCACTTTCAGTACCACCTATGACTGATCGATGGGATAAAATGATACTTGAAACCAAAGAACATGCATAGAAGAGTATAATTCATGATGAAAGCAAGAAAACCATCTCAGGATGAACTAAAAAGAGAAACCAAAAGGGGAACTGATGGTTGAAAAATAGGAACATATGGTGAAAACAGAATGTCAAAATTAAGGATGTAGAAAGCTTGATGCAGAGGACCAGGAACTTCTCCTCTTCTCCAGGCTAAACAATCCCAGCTCCCTCAGTCTCTCTTCATAGGGCTTGTGCTCGAGGCCTCTCACCAGCCTCGTTGCCCTTCTCTGGACACATTCAAGCACCTCAATGTCCTTCTTAAATTGAGGGGCCCAGAACTGGACACAGTACTCAAGGTGTGGCCTAACCAGTGCAGAGTACAGGGGAAGAATGACCTCCCTGCTCCTGCTGGCCACACTATTCCTGATGAGTAGTGAATATACAAACAGGAAGATGTAAAGGAAATAGTAAAAGCAAAAGAAAACCAAATGTCTTTTATCCACTCACCATTAAGTGACAAAACTTTGCACTAGTAGTGCAGGACTTTGGCATTTCTCCTACGAAAGCTTTCCTGCAGAGAAATAATTTCTAACCAAGGTGACAAGACAACGCATTACTACTGTCACATTTCTGAAACTGTTTCACAATTAGGTATCTTTGAATTCACTTTGCACGTGTTGAAATTAAATAACCTCGAATTAAATATTTCAGGTAAAGTACTTTGTGTTTGATTTTGTAGCCTACAGTTATAGTCTGCTCTTCTCACAGCAGTCTTAATGATATTTCACTGGTAGGTGATTAGTTCAGGTAAACGACTTTCCGGTCTTTGCAACAAGTTCAAATGAAACAAGTTCATTTCTATATATCACAAATAAGGATTTAGGCAAAAATAATTCTTTTCATAATGAGACTATATGTCATGAACTATCAGCTCTGGGCATTTTGTGACCCAGTCACAGCAGTTCAGATTAATAAAATCTCACTATTGTCACAAATATTTTATAACAGTCTTGGAATTTGTAAATCACTCCACACTTAAGTCATAACTCCAAGGTTCCCTATTTTTCTTTACCTAGGTACCCTGAAGAACTACATCATTCTTTCTGTTATTGCACCCACATCTCTGAGATCTCAACATATTATGCTTTAACCTTCCTTTTTTAAAAGCTTGACTCTAACAACATTTTTCTCTATATTCAATGCAGTGTTACCAAAACAAGTGTTGTAGAACCTCTGCACTCCTTCATTTAATCCTTGTGCTGGTTTTGCTTTTGTTCATGCAAGTCTTTTTGTTGCTTATTAAGTCCTTGTATCATTTAATCCAACCAAGCCATAACCACCCATCAACTTCAACCCCCAGCTTTTCTCACAGGAGAAACTGATTTTTCTCCTGATGCTTTTTCTGTTTGTAAAGAGTTTCCTCCAAAACATTCTTGACGGTGTCTTATATCCAGTTCACCTACACACATTGTAGAGCTGAAACCCTGTCATTTACTACTTAACAAGAAGATCAGGTTGTTATATTTCTGTCCTGTGGGAATGCAAGGAGCAGCTTAGAGCACAACCATGTGAGGCGAAAATTACAAATTTTCTTCCTCCAGGGATTCTGTGTCCACTTGGAAGAAATAACTCTGACGCTCCCTTAAAAGTTAAAAATTGGGTGCTAAAACACTTATCATGCTGTCCCAGTGCACCAGGTGAACTGGTGGCCTTTGAACTGGAGCAATATCACAGGATCACAGAACAGCCCAGGTTGCATCCTAAGGAGGAGATTAGAGCCCCAGCAAGGAGGTGGGGAAACAATTTTAGTGTGACAGAAGAAAATGATTGGAGAAAGAACAAAGATGTTAATCTTCATTAGCTCACTTTTCATCAATTTGTACTTCAGATTTTCTACCTGAATGAGTGTAATTATATAGGATATTAGTTTCTATTTTCCATAAATCAGACTTCTCAGCATGCTAAGTAGACAGCTGAGGGAATGATCTCCTACCTAATCAACGCACTTTCTCAATCTGTACTTCTGAGCATTAATGTTTTACCCACTCTGGATTAATCCTATTGATCAAAACTGATGTAGCCAGGAAACATATCCTAAAATTCTTTAGGTGACCCGTTGGCAAGCAACATTTGTAGGAAAATAATCCATGACATATGGATTCTTGCAACCTATAAAATGATGACACTTGCATTGTAATATGTCAAATGCATTCAGCATTTGTAGCATAAATGCACACTTAATCTTGCTAACATGACTAACAAAGATTTCTAGCCACACTTTGGCTAGTAGTACCACATTGTTCATACATTCAATACATTGTTCATATGTTCATCTCATTCTGCATAAGCCAAAGACTGTGGGATTTAAATTTACAACAGCCTCACACAAACACTTAATAAAGTGGCCAGGGAGCACAAGAGGAAAAGCTACAATCTATACTGTGTACAAGCAGTAGTGGAACATTTGTTATGAGGACTAAGGTCTTTCTTTACAATTTGCACAAAATAAAACTCATTTTTCTTTAAACCAGAACAAAACCAGTATAGAAACCAAATGATAAATATATTTTATTATTCCACCTACCATTTGATATGTATTTTGCTCCCCAAAAGCACATGAACACAATTGTAGATGCTACAGTTTCTGTAGAGATGCATTAGCATTCATTGACAGGAAAGACTGAAGACTAATGTTTATCTCCTTTCCTTGTTATCTAGGCCAGTGCATAGTTTATTATGCCAATCAGGTTTTAACTTCCATTTTTACAAAGTTTAATTAGAATTTAGATTTGAAAGAAGACATTTAGATACAGATAAAAAGTTGCATGGAAGTTGAATAAAGATTCTATCGGGTGTAACTAAAACTTAGCTTTTGTTTGTGATTCTTCTGTGCTATACCTAAGATACATGCTGAAGTGTCAATATTAATTTACAGCATCAGAACACTGACAAGTATAAGTTAAAAAATAAAGTATACTTATATATATAAAGTATGCCTTCAATGGATTTGATGCTTAATTGCCACAAAGGTCCAGAAGAGGACATATATATATATATACACACATATATATACACNTAGAGATATTTGCTTTGCTCAGTGTAAAAATGAAGCCATTTAACAACTTCCCCTATTTATTTGGTCCCTCTATATGTAGATAACAAGAATACCTATTGCACTAACCATCTCTCAAACTCTCCACAGGAATTAATTATCTAAAAGTAATGTTACCATTTCTCTATTTTAAGAGTCTCAGTGAACCTTAGAAAGAAGTTGCAAGAGGTGTCTAAGCTGATCCAAGAATTCATTCCTGCCTGAGTGGGAGGCTTCCCTCCTGCCTTTCTTGGCTGGAGCCTATCCTGCACCACAGCCACCCTCCAATGCCTGCTGAGGGTTGCAGTAATTGGCAGCAACAGACAACTGAGATATAGTCTGACCTCAACGAAGAGCTTGCTTTCTTGTGTCTGCCCAAGGGAAGGTGATGCCTTCTGGCTGGGTCAGTCATTGAACTCTTCAAATGCAGTGTTCAGCAAGGTTTCTCTTTTGCTTTCGCAACTAAGAGGAGTATGAAACTGGGATGTTTAAGGGAGGCTGTGAATTGTTGTATTGTCATTTATTTAACCAGGATATGCTGAATCTGGGAGGAACCAAGTAACTTGGACTTTAGCTCATCCCCTTTATACCTGGGAAATTCATGAGGTCTAATCATTTAAGCAAACACAGTCTTCCTGAGGATGTGTAATCCTAAATCCCATCTCTTTTTGCATATGTGTTACTAGACCAAATGAATAAGCTTATATGAGAATGCTGCACCTGAACAATTTTTTCCCCTTCTGTATTTATTATGATTAACTCTCATGTATAAGATGTAAACCTATGGGTACTGTATACACCTACAGTGAATTATGTATTGTTCAAATATGTTTTTAACATGCACTAGACTTAGTGCATCTTAGAGACTTCTGGTCTTTGCAGAAAGACTGACTTTGAATGTTGTCTGT
Organism: Eubucco bourcierii; assembly: GCA_013396675.1. NCBI lineage: Eukaryota > Metazoa > Chordata > Aves > Piciformes > Ramphastidae > Eubucco > Eubucco bourcierii. The sequence goes on along the minus strand of VWZE01014618.1, from coordinate 25,307 downwards.
AAGTCACTGAACTTTGAAAACAAAGCTCATTTACAGGATTCATAGTGATCTACGCTATTATGTTAGACATATACCAGCAGTAAGTAGCTACATTTTTAGTTTATTTTATTATGTGGAAGTTCTTCCAGGTGAATAAATGTTGAGGAGCTTCATTGATTTATCATTATGCAATTAGTAAGATTTTGTAAAGATGGGTGAATCATCCATAGAGTAGTTTGCCCAGGTGACAGCACTTCAATTCAACCTCAGGCCAAGCCAGAATAGAACGTATTATTAAGATAAAATATTAATGAACAAAATGGAAATTAAAAACTTCAAGAATGCCTGGACAAAAAGTGAAAGTCTATTTAAGAAGTCATCTTCCTACTTCTGCAGATGTTTTCATCATCTTTTTTGCCTCCAAATGTAGACTATGGAGTGGATCCTACAAAATAATCCTGTTTTTAAATGGTTGAAAAAAAAGATCAAGCAATCTTTGGGTGAAAATGTCTTCCTTTAAGCAAATAATTATATTTTAAAAAATCATATATTTGATTCAAAATGCATGACTGCCTTTTAATCAACATCAGTGCCAAAAAGGTGATTAAAGGATTTGGAATCTCATTTTAGGAGCAAAGGCTATGAGAACTGAGTTTGCTCAGCCTTGAAAAAACAAGGCTTAGGGAAGAGATTATCATCATGTTCCAGTACTTAGAGGGTGACTGCAAAGAAGATACAGACTCTCTTTTTACAAGGAGTCACATGGAAAAGATTAGTGGTAATAGATATAGGATTCTCCAGTGGAGATTCTGACAAGAGGAAAAATTCTCAAGGTCAATCAGGCACTGGAATAACTTCCCCAAAGAAGTTATGGTGTTTGTAACACTTGACACTTCTAAGATTCAACTGGAATGAGTGCTTAGCCATCTTATCAAGCCTGAGCTTTTGCCAAGAAAGCTTGGACCAGACGATCATTGAGGTCTCTTCCAATCTGGATTCCAAACTAGATTTAAACTTTGATCTTTACATTATCATGATTATCCCTTTCCTTCCTAGCCTGGAGTGCAAAAATGAGGGGCTCTCAGAAGTATGACTACTAGGGAAACAGTTACAGCTTATTTGTAGAACTGAGTCTGACTTTCAGGCTATTTGGATTCTGCTCTGATGTGACCGATTAGATTGCTTATTCACAATGACTAATAGATGCAGGGGAAGGTAACCTCCCTGGTAGGGCATAAATCCTGCCAGGCTGGTTTAACTCTTGCTCTCCTCCTCCTTTTGTGGGTCCAGCAGTTTAGTAGAATGAACGCCAAAGCCTTGAGGACTAGGAGCTTAGCATCATGTGTCAGGTGTCTGGTGCTGCCCCTCAACATGTCTGCGTGGTCACACACAAGGCACAAAGCTTTGAATTCATTGGGCAGAACGATGATGCTAATGCCTATTGGCCAGTTTCATTTTCAAAGTGATGTGTTTAATGGGGGGGTGATTTAGAAACTGCACCTTTCTGCACTGACCCTCCAACAGGAGCAGCACCCCATTCTTGGATTGTTAACTGGGAATCACAGTGGCCACCTGTTTGCAGCTTTCACTAGCAGCTTAGCAGCAACTCAGTTCTTCTCTCCTTTCCTCTGCCTGGAATATTTTGCATTTTACAACAGGATCATTACTGTGAGTTTTGGAAATGTCCTTGTAAAGGAGTACACCTACTAGAGTTAGTGCTAAGACTCCATAACCATAGTTAGAGCTTTTCATGTTTCCACATTCCTGTTTTCCAAGTTCTGATTGCTTAAACTGTTTAACTCTGTGTTCATAAATACCCTTTGTGCAACTACTTCCTGTCGACTGAAAATCCAAATAATCTCAGGGAAATTTTGAGTATTAATGATAAAATTTAATATCCATACTGAAATTAATATTCATACCAAAATTAATATTCATAATTAATAAAATAGTCTTACTTTCTACAGGAACAAGACAATCAAATAAACTATTTACCTAAATCGTGATCCATGAAATCTTAAACTTACTTTCAGAAATAACAAGTGATCTGAAGAAATAAAATAACTTCTATATCTGCAAAACTACAAAAATCAAGCCATAAGTCAAAAAAAAAAAAAAAGATTTTAAAAAAGAATTCAGGTATCAGAAGCACCTTCCTTTGTAATCGTTATAAGGGTACTGCCAGCTTAGGCTTGTCTTTACAGAGAATCATAGAATGGTAAGATTGGAAGGGACCTCAAAGATCACTTAGTTCCAACCCCCTACCACAGGCAGGGACACCTCCCACTAGGACAGCTCACTCAAGGCCTCGTCCAACCTGACCTTGAACACCTCCAGGGAGGGAGCAGCCACAACCTCCCTGGGCAACTTGTTCCAGTGCCTCACCACCCTCACTGTAAAGAACTTCCTCCTAACATCCATTCTAAATCTCCCCTCTGCCAGTTTAAACCCATTGCCCCTTGTCCTATCATTGCAGGACCTTGTAAATAGTCCCTCCCCAGCTTTTCTGTAGGCCCCCTTCAGATACTGGAAGGCTATAGAAGAAATATCATAAGAAGAAGTTTCATAACTATTCTTGAGAAGAATTTAAATTGCCTTAATGCAAAACCACACAGAGTATGTAAATAGAGTTGCAACCTGTTCATTTTATTCCATTTGACTATCTTCCAATCATGGAAATGCAGCTACACTCTTTTGCATGTCTATATGGTACCGGAAAATGATAGCAGGTGTGTACATAGCTTTGCAGCTCACTAGATAAGGCTAGTTTATGGTTTCTGTTCTATGAATGTTTAATTATTAAAAAAAAACTTACTCAAGGGAAGATCTGAGACCAGACTCCTCTCTCCAAGATAAATGTCCAAACTATCGGTCTACTGTAGCGCACTTTCAGTCCACTGAATCATTTTCTGAGCAAGAGAACAGATCAAGTGAAGTGGGTTGTTTCTACCTGGTATGTTAGCACGGTCCTCTCACAGGTTGGAAGAATGGAGTTTAATTTAAAAAGTGACCTTCTTTTTCCTACACCTAAGTTCTCTAAATGCCCCATTAACAAATTTTGCAATGAGGCAAGAAAAGGGAACCTATTACCATGTTATTTTTGAGAGAAGTCCACTTCTCTCAGTGAACGTGTAGGTATTTTCTCAGAGTGGTACACAGAGACATTTGTAGTAGCTGAAAGCCACACCTGCATTTAAAACATTTTACAAATCAAGTGAAAATATTCATGACTTGCAAAGCAATTTGATATGGGAAAAGGATGGAGAGTTAGATAAGACATAGTTGGAATTTCTGTTGAATCGAAGCAAGGCTCTAGAAAAATTTCACTTACAGAGAAATTCAGAAGCATTAAATTGACACACAGAGGCACTTACTGATGCCCCAGGGTTAGCTTTTCATGAAATGCAATGTCCTTTTCGATATTCTAAACTGTCATATAAAAACCTAAATATCAGTTTCCCCTAACATTCAGAGTTGCTCTTTCAGAGATATTAAGTAAATAAATGCACAGACGTACAGGATACTTTAAAAAACAGTCCTTGAGAAAGTGAGCTCTGCCGAGTGGAAAGGTTTATAGCTCACAGTTTGAAGATGGGCTATTATTTTTCTTATTTCATCAGTTGTACTGAGTATTTCAGTCAATCCTGCAGTCCTCAGGAGGGACTGGCATATCTGGCCCTGACATTTTTCTCATTTCTTTGTATGGTTTTATTGTTACAAGCTCATTTTCAATCAGGAGTCAAAGACAGTTATCAAGTGAATGAGCTCAGTCAGAGCACAATCCTAGTTGTGATTTTATTCCCACAGAGACTGCAGTGAACACTGATAATCAGAAGTTCTTGTGGGCAAGAGCAAAAGAGGAAACCATAAATTTATGTAAGAAATTTTTAAAAAGAAGTTATTTTAAGAAGAGCTTAAAGAACTATTTACAAGAATGGGCTCAAGCAATCAGTCCGTGTGGGATTCAACTGCAGAAATGCTAATCTGTAAAATTATTACACATCACCAACATCCAAGTCTTTCAAAACAATCCTAAATCACACAGATCCTTCTGTTTTCTATGATTTTTTTCTGTGTTACACATCCACTGGAACTACTAGAAATTGTATCAGTTTTCCTGCCTATCATTTGGCTACCAGGGATCCTCCAACCACTGCAGGTTAATTGGTGATCTTCACTATTGCGCCTCGAATTGGCAACCTGCTAAGTTTAGCATCCATGAAGTCAGAAAATGGGTGTCCCTTCACATCAAAGCAGGTCAAGGAAATCAATAAAGCTATTCCAGAAGCAGAGAGGTTAGCCTGGTTCAAATTCCAGGTTCACTATTCTAACTCATGAGACCATATCAACTTTGCATCTCTTGACTTTCTATACTTTTGAAGGTACTGGGCAAGATTAGTAGCCTTTGGTATCCGAAAACGCAAAATGTTTTATTACTTTTTTGTTTGTTTGTTTTTGGGGGAGCAGGAAGTAAGTTAGAAACCCAAGCACTGATTTCTAAAACTTACAGAAATGCTGCAACTGAGAATACTTGTATTGCTTTGAAAATTTTGAGGTTTTTTCTGTCTGAGATTTTGGGAGAGGCTCTTGGCATATAGACAACCTCTACGGAAAAGTGAAGAAAAAAAACCCAAGATGTATGTTTCTTTTTCAGACTGGTAATGGACTGGACATTAAGACTCACTGGTTCGTGACAGAAATCATAGTGAATCAGTAGGTTGAAATCTAGTTTTCAGGTGAAAGATTGGGCCAGAGAAAGTTTCTTTAACCTAATGCAAAAATCAGGAGAGAACAGCTTCAGATGATAGGTAGAAAAAGGTATCACTGTGGTCCTGAGATGTGCTTTGTGGCTGAGTTGTAGATAATTTTCACTTGCTAGGAGGGGAAGGGCACACAGTCAANAAAAAAAAAAAAAAAAAAAAAAAAAAAAAGCCAAAGAAATCCATCTTCCTCCCTCACAGGAAAGCCAAAGAGTAATTTCACATTTTTCCCAAGATGCAGATCCTTCAAACTCCTGTGAATCAGGAGAGGTATAACACAGTTCTTAAAAATCATCCAAAACACACTGAGCAAACTGAATGCTTCCCTATTTAACAGCCCTACATCCACAGGAAGTCCAGCTATCAGAAAAAGAGAGTAGCAAAAAAAAAAGCATAAACCAGGGGTTACTCAGTGTTATTTTGGATATACAACTTTGAAGTCTTTTAATCTTGCCTATAAACAGATGACTAAATAAATCCCACAGTGAGGAAGTGAATACAAGAGAACATTTTAAAATTATCATGGAAGGTTTTTAAAATATTATTCTGGTTTAGACTTATGAGTACACTAGTTGCATCATCATTTTCAGCACCCTGAAACTCTCAGCTAAAGAAACATATAGTCACTATTTTCCTTTCCTGTTCTATTATTTATAGAGTGTACTATAACTATACCCTAAGTCATTATAAATAAATGTTGCCTTTTCAGCTCCTATTTGTGAGAACTGTGCTACTGTTCTTTAGCATTTTTTCCTTTTTGTTCTTATTGGTTCAAAGTAAGAGCCTTGTTAAAGTTTTTTAAAGCATGTTTAATTTCTTCTAAATGGCTCAGCTAATAATTACCTTTTTTCTTCTTTTAGAGCATTATGGATCAGATTGTATTCTTAATTTTACTGTTTGGCTATGTTGCTAGTCCTGATGAAATTGTCAAGGCTGATAGCCAGAGATTTGCATTCTCCAGTAATGGCATGGAGTAGCAGCAGCAAGCTTCTGCTTATTCACAAACTCATGACCAAGTGAAGCCTCAGAGTAGGGTTAAGAAAACAGCTCAGGTTTCACAGGAAAAGCAACATCGTCCTTTTCCAGGGTAAGAGTAACAACATCCAACATAGAAATTGAACTGCTTGGAGATCTAGTGTGCATGATACCTGACGACTTCAGAGATGCCAAGTGTTCCATGTTTTCTCATCACTGACTACCTGTATGACCCCCTCTTTAGGCATTAGAATTTCCTTCATATTTGTTTTTTTGTTTGTCTTCTAATGCTTTTGTTTAAAGAGAAATTAAATAAGTGGGGGGAAATCTGTGCTACTGCTCTTTCAATTGTATATAACAGAGTTGCATAGCAAGCCAGATACATCCCTGTGTGGGAAAGCTGATTAGAGAGGTCTTAGATGGAGTCTTCCCTTCCAGAGATAATTCAATATTTAGTGTTTGCAACTTCATGTGTGTAAGTACTTCTATATCTATAAGCAGTATCCCCTTATGCACTGTGTCAAACACCTTTCTCTCTTTCCTGTTTCAGTCCTGCATGCTCTGGGGATGAGGATGGAGCTCCACTCATTATTAGTCAGGCATAGACTCAAAGCTTTGAAACTCTCCTTACTATTAGGGACAGCCATTGCTCATTTAGACTAGGAATAAAATAAAAGAAACTTTAAAAATAACAGTAAATGTGACAACATCTGACCCATGCATCTTACAAAGCAAGCAAGTAGGATGGGATAAACACCAAACAAGAAATAGGAAATTTAGACGGAGTGTTCTTACAGGAGCTTTCAAAACATTCTCCCCAGATATTCCTGTAATAGAAAATCCCATCTGCTCTGCACAAAGCTAATGAAGTCACTTGGCATAATCTGTCTTTACTGCACTACTCGTTGCCCAAGAAGTCCCTCTCAACTATTAAAGACATATATTTAACTTAACATTGACTTGCATTCTTAGTCTATTACTTTAATGGATAATTTCATGCACTAAATATTTAATAAATTCTATTATTTGAATGATTGGTAAAGAAATGGATTTATCATGAGATACAGGTAATTTTAAATCAGATACATTAACAAGGATAATATTATCTTTTTTAGTCTAGATGAAGGCAATTTATGAACACTAGGAAATTTTGCAGATTGCCTGTGGGTAGAGCTTGGCATCTGTGTAATTATGTGGGCTCTCTGAAGGCATTTAAAGGCCAACTGACTGCTTTTCTGACATCTCTTTTAACTGGTGACAACTAAGATATGAAGATTTTGTGGACAAACGAAAGAATCGTATTTCAACGTTGCCAATTCTGGCACAGCAATTTGCCCGCACTGAGAGTTTATCACTGCATATATTTTATAGGTTACATATTAAAAATTAATCACAAAATTGCTGCTTTAAAAGACTACTTTAAAAATAAATGAAAACATTCCAGATCCATTGGAGAAAAAATTTGAATTGGTGAACGCTTTAATTATAGGAAGTAACTCACGAAGCTTGCCTGCTTACAGGGATCAGATCCAGGAAAAGCAGGTTTCCTTGGCCTGTTCATCTATTTCTTCATGTATGCCCACCAGTATTAGTGCTCTGGCTACCAGAAGGGAATTACTGTGCACATAACTGTCAATCTGCTCATAATTACAGACTTCCCACACACAAACTCTAACGCATGCACTGAATCATTCCCAGCATCCAATTTTACTGCCTGCCGTGTTTTAAAAGGCCGAAGACGACGTTTTCTCCCTTATTCTGTGGCATTCGCATAATTCATATAATTCATATAATAGAGAAATACATCACCTGCTAGGATTACAAGAAAGTGCTGTACATTGGTTCAGTTCTTCTCAGTTTCTGCATTGCATCTGGGCTGCATATATTCTTACGGTTGCTAACAATAACTTTGGAAAAACTTGTTAGTTAAAGGATATTTGGTATGACTCGGATTTTCAGTAAAACCTGTTTTGGATGGGAGTTTCAGTGCACTAGTAAGTGGAATTGTGTCCCGGGTTGGGAACTATAAGGTTAAAAAGAGTCCTATGGGGACTGGAAGATTGTTATTCAATCCCATAATTCTGCTATCTCTTCATAAGCTCACGGCAAGGCCAGCTCGTTCTCCTTTCCTCCCCCTCCAGCCTTGTGCCAGGCAGGAGCTGCGTTATCGGGACAAACATGTAAGGATAGGCCTGGTTTGGGGCCTCCAGAGGCTGTACTTAGGCCTCTCGGATGGCAGAGGCCTGGTAGGGGGTGGGGAGGATTGGAGTACTGGGGATGACAGACTTAGCTTTGGGTTGGGGGAAAATTCAGGGGGGTTTGCTTATGGATTCTGTATCTGTTTTGTAATTTCTATCTGTAACACTCTCTCCAAATATAATTCTGTTTTTTCTCCAATTCATTTGAGAGCTTTACTCTGTCGGCTCTTTAAACCCATGACAAATTGTTAATCCTCTGACATAAGAAATACGCTAAAGGAGATGATTCCTGATTGTTCCTAGTGCGCCTTCTACCTTTTGTGTACCAGTAACCACATCATCGGGCATTGCAGAGCATGAAGACAATGAAGGACAGAGTTTAACCTTAACAAATGTGCTGCACTCAGATCTTGTCCATCCAGTCATGAAATTCCCGTTTTTCACTGCTAAACGAAGCAGCTGGACACAGCAGAGCAGGTGGTAATACACAGATCCTCCTTAGTGAGCCATTGGAGTTGAAGTATAAACCCAACATGTTGGGATATCTATTTACATTGCATATTGCACAATGATGGAAGGAAGGAGAAAAACAACAGATAAACAAACAAACAATTGAGGGCACACTCCCATTAAGGTTGTCATTCAGTGTGTCATATGCTGGTCTTCTCTGAAATGTTCTGTGTTGTCTATCATGAACTTTAACAATTCCTATCTTTCACACATTATAAAGAGCAAATTCCACCAAAATGGCAGCAGAACAAATGATTACAAAAGGGATTTTTCTTCACAGAAAATTGCAAATGCCTGCGTTACTTCTCTTACGAGCACAAAATTTAGGACTCGGTGTTTAGAGAGAAAAGGAACTACAGAACTCTCTTCTGTAGGGAAATAAAATAAAAGGCAAGCTAGTTATTTGCTAGTGTAATTCATCTAGCTGTGATTTATAAGGGGAATGAACACATGCTTGTCTTCATGCACAGCCAAAACTGCTTTATTTTTGTTGAACAGCTAGGGTTTTTCAGCTGCTCCTAACAATCTATTAGTCTTTTCGTCACAATTACAGACTTGTAGGCAGCACTAGGGAATCGTTGCTTGAATTTTACTTGCCCTACTCCTAACAGATTTTGTTATACCTTGTTCTTTAAAGTCCTCAATTACAAGGATTCTCTATCTTAGCAAGCTGACACTGTGCTTGGTTTTCTCCAGAGGCACAGAAAAACAGTAGGTTATGTTTAGACTGTTATTCTTGACTGGGCCTTTTGATCAGCATGGAAACTGAAGATCATTACAAGGAATTTTATTACTCTCTACAACTACCTGAAAGGAGGTTGTATCCAGGTGGGGGTTGGTTTCTTCACAGTATCACCAGGGTTGGAAGAGACCTCAAAGATCATCAAGTCCAACCCATCACCACAGACCTCAAGACTAGACCATGGCACCAAGTGCCACGTCCAAACGTGCCTTGAACACCTCCAGGGACGGTGACTCCACCACCTCCCTGGGCAGCCCATTCCAGTAGCCAATGACTCTCTCAGTCAAGAACTTTCTCCTCACCTCCAGCCTAAACTTCCCCTGGCGTAGCTTAAGATTTTGTCCTCTTGTTCTGGTGCTGGTTACCTGAGAGAAGAAGGTAACCTCCCCCTGGCTACAACCACTCTTCAGATAGTTGAAGGCAACAGAACGGAGAGCAGCCTCAAGTTGCTCCAGGGCAACTTTAGGCTGGATGTTAGGAAGAAGTTCTTCATAGAAAGAGTGATTGGCCATTGGAATGGGCTGCCTGGGGAGGCGGTGAAGTCACCATCCCTGGTGATGTTTAAAAGAAGACTGGATGAGGCACTTAGTGCCATGGTTTAGTTAATTAAAAGGTGTTAGGTGATAGGATAGGTTGGACTCAATCTGGAAGGTCTTTTTCAAACATGTGATTCTGTGAATTACATGTTTTTTAGGTAAAAAGAGCATCTTTTGTAAACGAACTGAACACCAGGACTGTATTTGGAAACTGGTGAAGAGGAACTGGGTAGCACAATTTGTAGAATTTCAAATAGTAAATGGACAAATTACACTAGAAAGCTGTTAATGATTTTTCTTTGCTTTGGATGAGACGATCTCTGAAGATTTGTGACATAATTGATTCCTTGGAAACACTGCACTTTTATGCAAGCACATAGAACTGGATGAGGCGCTTAGTGCCATGGTCTAGTTAATTAGAAGGTTTCGGGTGATAGGTTGGACTCTATGATCTCGAAGATCTTTTCCAACCTCGTTAATTCTGTGATTCTGAATATGATCTAAAAGAATTCAGTTGTATTTGTCTGATCAGCCCCCCTACACTGTGTTCTCAATTCTTTTTACAAATACTTGGCAAAAAAATTTGATCAGTTTAAAATGTTATGTAAGCACTAATGACAAAAATCATACAAAAGTTGTCTTAGATGAAGCAGATAACGAACAGTTTCAGCATTTGTTTACCTGGAAAACTATGCAAGTTTTCAAGGAATTGTTTTCCCTGCCCCAGTTCAGTTTCAGCAACTTCAACAACAACGTTTTTACAGGTGAGACCTTTATACTGTTATAATTACTTTGGGTTTGCTTGAAATTAGGGTAGAATATTTCTTTCTTTTTTTTTTTTAAATGTCTGCTAAGCATTCTATTTTGTATGATTTAAAAGAGAAAAATGAATCAACAACTTATTAGCACAGTCTGACATAAAAGTCAGTTGCATTTTGGAATCTTATTATTTTTAGGATTCTCAGGTTTCAGGGCTTTATCATCTCATAATGCAGTGCATATTCCTCTTTAAAATTGCAAGGTGCTTTATAGAAGCTAGAAGATAATGTAAGTCAGATACATAGTGAGAGTTGTGTTTCTCAACTGGAAAAAAGAAATTGAAACGTCAGTATTTTGATATTTTAGAATTTAAAATGAGATGTAGTTCCTACATTCTACCTTACTTTTCATCTTGTTCTTATTATCATTTTCTTCACTTGCACAGAGACTGAAGGTTCAGACAAAAACCTTATGAGACCCTTAACTACCAGCTTCAAGAATAAAGCAGAAATAATTATGTAGAAAAATGTTGAGTAAAAAGAATCAAAGTATTCAAAAATTTAAACTTGAATTCTGTTATTAAAAATCCCCAGAAGATTCTTAGCTTTGTTACTGACTGTGATGGTTCACAAATATAAGGTTGATAATATTAATTATAATTAAGTACAATTGCAGCACAATATTTCTTTGTTGGAGTTCTCGTGTTTCTTTACAGAGTTTGTGGCATAAGATGAGGATAATTATATTTCTTCCTTTGTAAATTGATTTGTGATCTACTGATGAAGCTGTTGTATGAAAGAGGTAAGTATATTATTACTGAATCATATGGCTCAGTACATTAGTAATGCAATTACCTCTTCGTAAGCAAGGAAAAGAATAAGTAGTCTCTTTGCTCATGAACTGAATTTAGAGCATGATTTCACTGCTGCATCTCACCACTTAATAAAACTCTTCACTGTCCAAATCTACATTTGTGGTACAGTTAAACATTCAGATATTTTTGGTGTTACAATTTTTTTTAAAGTTATAAAAAAGTGCCCACTTCACTGTGGCCAGCAGATTGAGAGTTGATTCTGCCACTCTAGCCTGCTCTGGGGAGACCTTACCTGGAGTACTGTGTCTAGCTTTGGGACTCCCAAAGCAAGAGACATGGACCTGCTGGAGTGGATTCAGAGGATGGCTGCCAAGATAGTCAGAGGGCTGTGGTATCTCTCAACCTCAAGAAGAGAAAGCTCTGTGGAAATTTTATAGCTACATCTCAATATCTGAAGGGGATCTACAGGAAGGCTGAGGAAGGACCGTTTAGAAGAGCTTGTAGTGATAGGATAAGGGGCAATGGTTTTAAACTGGAGCAGGGTAGATTTAGGTTGGACGTAATGAAGAATTCTTTACAATGAGAATGATAAAAAGCTAATTTTCAAAATGTGTTTGTAGAAAAGCCGCATGCCAGGTAAGCTGAAGACTTAACACACAAGAGATTTGCTTAACTTTTAGACTCTTGATTCCCATACTGGAAGCAGGAGTCTCCAGTAAAGCTGCTTGAAGATCTCTTGGCACCATTAGTCTGATAACTGCTCTGTGTCAAATACTTAAATGCGCATCAGATTTTTGGAAAGACCATTCTGATCTTCTCAGTATGAGTTCTGTGGCCACCATAGTCCCATTATCAGGCTTAGAGGAAGTACTCAACGTTTGCCTTGTTTTTGTCATCACAAAGATTAATGCAGCTTGGTCAGTCTGTTCTCATCTCATATTGCCTTAAAACCAAGCAAGAGTAACAATACCTTTTGTTCTGTACAGACTGAGTTCTGCACTGCCAGTGACACATCCTCATTAGGATCAATATTCATACAGCTTAATTTCCTGTTCTTGAATTCACTGTTCCATGACAGACCTCCTAAACAGTCACATGACACCCAATATATCCAGGCAGTAGCAGAGAGAAATTCATTTTTTCATTCATTATTGGCTGTGTATGATTTAAATAAGGCAGTATGCTATGGTTTTCTTTATGACAGCAGTGGACACAACTAGCAGAAATCATTGATGTATCATCTTGAGGTCAACTTCAGCATTAACAGCACAATACTCTAAAAAGAAAATGTAGTTTGGATTGAAGTTTCAAGTGGTTGGTTTTTTTTTAGGATTCTGTTACCTTTTGAGGTACTGTTAGCTATTAAAATATTATTTATATTCTGTTCCATAACAACCTAAAAGGATACCAATAGTAAAAGAGAGTTAGTATTAAATGTATTAGTTTTCTACAGCAGAGTAAAGTACAAAAGAAATATGTCTGATCGTGACTTACATCCAGTTCTTAGTGTTTGAGTATAAAATTTTAAAATATATTATGGATTAACAGTCTCTTCATACACTTCACAACAATTTCCTGACATGAGTTGACCACAAATCACTTTAAGGCGTAGACATTTCTTTAATGGAAAACTGACAAGGGCAAGTTAAATGTCTCTAAAGGAACACGGAGTTTGAAAATTGAATTTTAACTGCTCTGTGGGCAATAAAATGACCTTAAGATCACAGGTGGTACACACTATGAGACACAGGACAAATTAAATAGGAGTGCTTCTTCAACTCTTCATTTGTCAAAATAATTGTTTCATTTTAAAAAAAGGGATTTAAAATTTAGTTGTTTTTTTTTTTTTTTTCTCCACCATAGTCAGACATTTTACTTCAGCTTTTTTATTCTATTTAGTAGATGAAGGATAAATTCAGTGAGATTTCCTGGTTCTGGTGAACAACTTCTATGAAATTGTTCTTAAAACTATCTCTAATGTATTTCATTCAAAAAAGCTTTTGGAATACTTGCAGTTATTCTTCAGAAAGTAACAAAGTTTCACGAACCCTCTTAAAAGAATGGAAAATAAATCGCTTTCCTTAGAAAATGCTACATTCCCTTAGCTTGCAAGGCATTCACTATGGAGAGTATGTTCTTGTAAATCTCTCATATACTCTGTGGAAAACTGAGTGGGAAAATTTCTTTTTAATTAGATCAACAGATGAAAGAGAAACAATGAGTTCACCAACTGCAAGGCAAAATACATTCTTAGGAAGAAAGTAGATATGCAGTTTCTATCCACCATAAATCAGAACACTGTACCTTAGTGCAGCTTTACTTTTATGCCTACAGACTCTTAGAATTATTTTTGAGGCCAAGAAGAAATTGCCAGTAGTTTGCTAGATCTCCTTTACAAGCCCATCACTGATGTCTGTACATTCATAGCCATCTGTGGCCAGTAGTCTCTCCACACCATAAGCTCAAAAAGGGCTGGAGCTGAGAAGTGAGAATAAGCAGGATGTTTTGGTTTGAAAAGGAACAAGACATTAACTGTAAACTCACAAAGTTTTTCCACCTCTCTGTGATACTGAACTTTGGTTACATCCAATTAGATGTAACCAAAGCTCAGTAATTAGATTATTAGATGTTCAGTAATTAGATTATTGGATGGTCAGAACCTCAGACCATGTGGAAAACTGAATGCATTTTTGCAGTAATTAATCACTGTATGTTATAATCAACTAAATGAAGCAAATATGTCTAACAGCTGCTCTCACCTTCTACAGATGTATTTTTAAAAGAGCTGCCTGTTAATATCTTTCTATGAAAAGACCACAAAGACTCTAATTTTCTAGCCTCCACAGAGCTGGCAAATGCAAAGTAATAAAAATGAACAGTACTTATAAGTAGGATTTTCAGATCTTTAGTTGACTCATTATTATGAAGTTTTCATCTTGTTTTATCCTAGAGTTTCAAGTTTGATACCAAATAAGCAAAGTTATGAAAGTTGTCTTTGAGAAATATATTGAGAAACACTAATATCTAATTCTGTAACGATTGTTGCACATAAATCTTTGAAACTTGCTAAAACCAGGGAGTTTTAATGAGTGTAACGAAATCAATCAGTGCTCTAAATCATTTAATTTTCATGGATTATGACATCTATACAAGACTTTCTCATCAGCTGATTTTTTTTACTTACCCATTTATGTTCGAAAACTAACTGTTCTAGTAATTCTTGTAAGCTGCTTCATCGACACAAGGTAGTTAACAGGCTGAGAACCAAGCAGTTTGCATTGCTTGCATACCTGCCGCTGGGTTAGATCCTCACTGCCAAATGAACAGACATGCCACAGTCTGCAACAGATCTACGGAGTCTAAGACATGACAATAAAAGCCTTATATTTCAGAGTTCTCAAATATTCAGTTCCTCTACAACCTTAACTACTTTGGGAAGCACCCAAAATTGTTTTTTCCTGTTCTTGCTGGAAATAACTGGACACAGGTTTAACATAACAGGCGCATGAAATTACTGAGGCTATATCTGTACATCTATACCAAATTAAACATTTCTGCCCTCAGAGTACTATAGTGTCTCCTGAAGATAAAGCTGTTGCTGTAAGACCTAGACTCGGATAGGACTATAGGAATTTCACATGCACTAGAGCTGCACAGGATAAAATCCTGCAGATCTAAAAGAGGCTAGCTCAGCTCACCTAAGTGCAGATAAATATTACACTTTAACTGCTTATTATTTTCCTCTCAAGTCTTACATGCATACATTTTTAACTACAGAAGGCCACCACTTACATGATCAAAAATATTAATTACTGTAGATAACTCATAGCATAAATGAAACATGTTGCATGGGATACATATAATTTAATTTAATTACTTTCATGTGCAAGGAGTTTACTATCATGTTAATTAGAGTCAGAAAACACTGTTTTGTAATTAGTAAAAGGAAGCCGCTCTTTTCCCAATGTGCATTCCACTTCTAATTAAATGTTAATTAGAAATCAGTATTCCACTTAACTGAATTGTAATACACTTTTAATCAGAGACTCTTAATGTACTTCAAAGTAGTCACAATTGGAGAATGCAGTAATTGTTGTCTTAATAACATTTTATGAGCTGTCTTACAGTATTTTAGAATCTAGGATTTCTAAGTCACATTAGGACACCACCTGACATTGAAAATGCCAAGAATATACTTGTTACATGACTGGTTGTGCTGGTTTGAAGCTAATTGGAATATTTTAATGAAAACAAAACAGATTATGGGCTGTGAAAAGAAAAGAATGGTGATATCTACTTCACTCACAGGGTTGCTGAGATGTATAAAAGCAAGGACACAAACATAGACAAGACACTGTCTCTTGGAGTTGGTGTCTGTGTTTTCTCCCTTGGTTTCTGCTGTTCTGCTTGGATTTGTGTAACTCAACTAATCATTCTACTTCTACCCCCTTTTACCAAACCTCCAAACTCACCTTGCATGTAAGGCAGACCCTGGGATAAGGCAGAGGGGTGGAAAGAAGGTGGAAGTGTGGCTGGGAGCCCCTTCTGGGGACTCCGATTTCTGGGAGGGGTATTGTGTTTCTGTGATACTTTAAAATTGTATATTTCTGTATATAACTGTATATATTTTGTAATATGCTGTAAATACCTGCTTGTATATTGTGCTAAGCTGTGAATATAAAGCTTCATTCCTTAACTTCCAGTTGGATGAGTCTTGGTGATTTTCGTAGCGGGGGTGGGGGGGGGAGGTAAGTCCCAAACCATCACACTGCTCATCCTTCAACCAGGAACGAATATTTATGGGTGCAAAAAAAAAGTAAAATTCTGATAATTTTCACTAAATATGAAGTGAGTACATCAACATCTTAACCAAAGCTGGGCTAAACAAACAGAACTGGAAATGAGGTGACAAAACCCAGGATTTAACTACTTAGTCATGTGCCTGAACCTTGACAGTCAGAAACTAATCCTCATACCACTCTAGGATCTTCACAAAATACTTTTTACTTTCTGTCTAAGCAACACTGAGTTTGGTCCAGTTCATATCTAGTACTTTTGCCTGGTTTTCTTTATAGCTTTTATATTTCACCCCTTAATTACCAACCTAAATTAAATACTACATGAATTTACATCCGTGTGACTGTCACTGGCTCCAAAACACTTGAAATTTTGTTGTATTAATGATTTGTCATCTTTTATCACTGTGAAGTGTTTCAGCAAAATGAGAAGGTAGATCACATGCTACATTTTTCTGAAATACTGTTTACACTTGAACAGAGAGGTGCCATTTTCTGCTGGTATTAGTTGATGGAGAATGGCTAATATCTCCTGTGCTTCAGTACAACAAAACATTTACACTGACAAGCCTGAAGGGCATAAGCCATGTTAAGGAATGAACCACTATCATGTTCTCTACTTTCATATACTGCAACATTAGTAAATAAACTTGCACAAGGACTTTCTGCATGACACACATAGCAGAGACAAATTGCAGTCTCAAGCATTAAATCATAACAAGCATCTAAATATAATCCATATCTCTACAGATTTTAAAGCTAGAAGAGGAATCATACAGATCTTGTTCAGTCTCCCAAATAACACAGGCCACAGTTTTCTTATTTGAAATCCACTGATGAATTGATTCTTTTCTCTAAAGACCTTGGAACTAAAATCAATAAAACAGTGACATGTCTGAAGTGGACATTGCTGTTTTTACAGGAAGCATTCTTGGAAAATAAAATTATATCAGAGGGACCAGCGCAGCTTTCTTATAAGGTCAGAATTCATCTAGGAACTAAAGATCAGCCTTAGAAAACTTTTTGTGGGTTTTTTTTGTTGTTTGTTTGTTTTGTTTTGTTAACTTACTCTTTGTGAGAATAGCTGAGAAATTGTTGTTACTCTTAACCTTAAGGAGTTCAACATGGAACAGTTTAGCCATAGATCTTCTAGTGACTCTTATTCCTGTAAGAGATCAGGATAAGTGCACTTTGGAAAGGCTTTATTAAATCAGGAAAGAGAACATTGACCATTATAGCAAGAAATTTCCTTCCAGAATAACAGTTTGACATATGCACTATGTAATGTAGTGGTGGTATTTTTAGATCTGAAATAAAAGCTGGTCTACTGCTATTAACATATGTAATAATGTCAGAAATATCACCAGCAATGAATTTAACCAGGTGGTCTTTTGTCCGTGAACTAAAAGGAAGTTGTTGAACATTACTAGTTTTCTAATATGAAAACACTGCTTTTTCTCACATAATCTAAGTTACAACTCTCTCTCTCTCTTGATGCAGATGCAGTGATATGAAGTATACATGAAGTGCAGGGTTCTACACTTTGGCCACAACAACCCCAAACAGTACTACAGGTTGGGGACAGAGCGGCTGGAGAGCAGCCAGGCAGAAAGGAACCTGAGGGTACTGGTAGATAGTAGATGAACATGAGCCAGCAGTGTGCCCAGGTGACCAGGAAAGCCAGTGGCATCCTGGTCTGCATCAGGAACAGTGTGGCCAGCAGGACAAGGGAGGTTATTCTCCGCCTGTACTCAACACTGGTCAGGTCACACCTTAAGTCCTCTGTCCAGTTCTGGGCCTCTCAATTCAAGAGAGATGTTGAGGTACTGGAATGTGTCCAGAGAAGGGTGATGAAGCTAGTGAGAGGTCTGGAGCCTAGCCCTCTGAGTAGAGGCTGAGTGATCTGGGGATGTTTAGCCTGGAAATGAGAAGGCTCAGGGGTGACCTCATTGCTGTCTACAACTACCTGAAAGGAGGTTGTAGCCAGGTGGGGGTTGGTCTCTTCTCCCAGGCAACCAGCAACACAAGGGGACAGAGTCTCAAGTTGTACCAGGGGAGGTCTAGGCTGGATATTAGGAGGAAATTCTTCATAGAGAGAGTGATTTGCCATTGGGATGAGCTGCCCAGGGAGGTAGTGGAGTCTCCATCCCTGACAGTGCTCAAGAAAAGACTGGATGGGGCACTTAGTGCCATGGTCTAGTTGATTGGACAGAACTGGGTGAGAGGTTGGACTGAATGATCTTAGAGGTCTCTTCCAATCTGGTTGATTCTATGATATTGTATGAATTGGGGATGAGTAAAAAAATATCTGAAACGTATCACTTATGTGGAAATTAAATTTACATCTAGAAAGTTCAAGTTGATTATCAAGGAGATAAAAGATTATGCAGTGGAATATGCCTATGTCATGCAGGTAGGGAACTAATGTGGCTGACTCAGGAATTCTAGAAATAGAATTATTTTATTTTCCTGAAAGCCCCTGCCCCCAAACTACATACGAAACTAGTTTAGATTTATTTACAGGTTCTAATTCAATCAGGAATTCTTCAACAGGATGTTATAGGCAAGTTTAGAGATTTAGGAAGTCAGGAAGTGGAAAAGGCTAAGCTATAAACACAGCTTTACCCCACTATCAATCCGGTTGAGCAGAGAATTAAGGGACCAGCTGGCTTTACTCACAAAGGTGAGATAGGTATTCAGTGATGATCCCTTGCTGGATTTCTCTGTGGCTTGGTTGCCTTCTGATGCCGCAAATTATATCCAATAGTCTGAATCCACATGGCAAAAATCCAAGGTGGGTGGAAAAGCTGCCAAAGTCAGAGGTGTCTCAAGACACAACCTCCACAAGGCAGGGATTTGTGGAAGTGACATTGCCTTGGCAGCAGCAGGTGAGAGCCAAACTGTTCGGGTCTCCCCAGTTCAGAATAGCAGCCAGGAAGTCATCCGTAGCGTGGTCCGAGAGCAGCTGGGTCCAGGTGCTGTTGGCAGCTCTCTCAAAAGGACCCCAGGACTTGCCAAGCCTATAAACTTGCACAGAGTGGTGTAAAAGTGGGGAGAAGCATCCAAAGGCAGAGACAGTGCAAAACGGAGAGCAGTGTAAAAAGGTAGGAGCCATCCAAAAGTGAGGATGATCCAAAACGGGAGCTCTGTCAAGGTGGGGGACTCTTAAGGCCACAGTGTGAGCTTCCACATGGGTTAGCACACGTGTGGGAAAGGCAGGGCAGGGGAAGCATTTTTCTCACCACCTTCTCCTCTCCATTCAAACCCACAGTGGGGGGTGGGTGGGGGATAGAAGGAAAGACTTTGGAGAGCTCTGGAACAACCTAGTATCAGCGAGACACGTAAAACTTCAAGAAACAATCCAGTACTTGCAGGCATCTGACCTGCATGACTAATTTCATTTAACTAAAATCCTTTTTTCAACAGCTCCTGTCATGTCAGTCTATAGAGTATATTTGGAAACTGAGTTTTTAGTCACCCAAGATAACAACTGGAAATCATATACAGGAACTTTATTACAAGTATTCCTGAAAATAATATAATTTGCTTCCCTACTAAGAAAAAGGAAATATCAAAAGTCACAGATCTACCAGAACTCACATTTATAAAGCAGATGATTGCAGGACAGATTTCTATAATCTAAGACACCAGTTGTCACAGAAGCTAACACAAAACACACAATTTAACTCCTGGAAATTGTGAGTTCAGCATCAGGTTGTTATAGCCTTAAAAGCAAAGAGTGGCAACTATCGCAATTTTCAAAAGCAGCTTTTCCCCTGCTCCCCACAGCTAAATCCGGAAATCACTCAATAACACTTAGTTATTTAAACCGATAAATAAATCAAGGGAACAACTAGTCCAATAGGAGATTAAAAACACCAGCATAGGAGAGTGTAAATTGCAGTCAAAGAATTAACATCCTTTTGTGTGTGGAAAAGGAAATAGCCATAGTTTCACAAAGTGAAGGGGCATTTTGAAAAATAGTCATTTAAGCAGGAATATCAGTTATGTTGTACATTGAAAGCCATATATAACCAGAGAAAGGCACAAAAACGTGTATGCCCACTACTTAACTTCCACTTTTTCAAGTAGAAGCCAGGATATAAAGCCACAAAAAGCTTTACTATCCAAAAGATGGATTTAAGTGATGCCACTTCAACACTGCAAACCTGTAAATGCATGTTTAATTTCTATCAAAACCAGCATAGGCTTTTAAACTTCCAGTGTTCTTATTTCCACTTAACTAAACCTCTATTCCTGGACATGTCCAGAAATGTATCTGCCTTGATAGGGCTGGGCAGCTAAACTCCTATTCATTAGTTCTGTGAATAAAGTTTCATTTCACAGGGAGCAATGAGTACAAAACATGCCTATGTGTTAGAATATCAACAAAACTGTTGACTTGACAAATAACCACTAAAACAAGAATGGTCTGGAGGATGTTCATTGGGGGTTTGTTTTGTTTTGTGTTTTGGGATTTTGTGTGTGTCTTGGTTGGTTTGTGTCCTGTTTGTTTGTGGGTTTTGTCATTTTGTTTGTTTGTTTTTACAAAGGGGACATTTTAAAAAGGGAGGAAATCAAGTACGGAATGTGATACAGTAGGAATATATGCAAGATGAGTGCAAGAAAACTTTTACAATTTAAATGATCAAATCTTATCAATGTTATTCCAAAAAGAAAGGCAGCAACAAATAAATAATACATGCATCTTCTAAAAACCCACATCTTCAAAAGGGATACGAGAACTAAATGACTAGCAAATTACAGAAGTGGGAAAAAGATGAAAAGACAAACTGAAAATGCAGATCATATCAAATTTGGCGGTGGTGGTGCTAAGGGGAAACCTTCAAGAGCAGGTGTCATTAACATTCTAGGGATTAAGAAATTCCAAATGAGAACCCAAAAACTCAGGGCAAAATGTAGGGGGGAAATGTGTTTCTGGTGATGAAGGAAGAGAGTGTAATAATGAATGTGTTAAGATTAACAAATTGTTATTTTTTTTGTTACAATATATTCTAAATATCATAAATAAAATAACAAAGACAGGAAATACAAGAATAACAATAATAACAAGAGGATGCTGAACATTAATTTATGCAAGCAGCCGAGAATGGAGAACTAATTTAGCATGTCAAAGGAATTGATTTTCAAGACTAATGTTAACTCAATTATTTTTTTAAATCTCAAGAAACCAGAAGCATCAGATACTTGAAGGCCAAGAAATTAATAAAATACCAGTAAATAAAATTCAATAATATACCAAATGAAATACTCAGAGAAGATGAAATCTTTTGAAGATGATGGAACCATCAATTTTCTAAAAACATGCCCCTTACACAACCCAATTTCTTGGTTTTTAGAGGACCAAGAGAGGCAGAAGAAAAGGAAATGAGTAAGATAAACCTATTGAAATATCAGTCAAGCACTTGATACGGCAGGAACTATTCCCTATTGTGTCCCATCCCTTTGATACTACTCTGGTAATTTGGAAAAATGCAAAAGAAGCAGAAATACCCCAAAGCATCCATTAGGTGTAAAGATAGACAATTAATACAATAACATTTTTTGCCTTGACTTAAAGAACGAGGTGCTGTTAAGACTATTTTTTTCCCGAGTTAGGAACAGGGTAATTCCCTAGTATTGCTGGGAGTGTGGACAGTGCAAGTCTGGCTTAACATACTGATTTGTATCTCTTTTTCTAATCTTATATCAGCAGTTTCCTAGTATGTAATGAAATCTTATGCCTAAAATAAACATTCTTTGCTTCAGCAATACATACTACTAGGCCAAAATTAACATGCAATTAATAGTTAAAAAAAAATAAGCTAGGCAATATCCAGAGAAGAGTTCTAGTGAGGTTTTTACTTAAATACCTGGGGAAATGTTCTATAAAAATGAGGAAAATCCAAGAAGTTAATAAGATCTGGTGGTAAGGTTATCACTGAAGAAAGGAATTTGACCTAGAAAGACTGGAAATAAAAGCAGAAAATAAACTTAGTTGGAACATAGCAAGTAGAGAGCTTTATCTGGAGAGCAACAACACCAGAGGAAGGAGGAAGCGATACAAAAGTTTAAAAAGTAACATGAAAGCAGAAATCAGACAGGTGTGCATACAAGAGTCAGGAAGACATGAATGCAGTGTAATCTTCTGAACACAGCTCTAACAGTAGCATATTTGAAATACTCTTAAAAAAATTTGATTTCTCAGATGGTTAAAAAAAAAAAAAAAAAAAGATTGCACACTGTGATGGTTTGGGAGTTCCCCGCCCCCTCCTCCCCACTTTGTAAAATCACCCAGTCTTCAGCCAGCTGGAAGGTAAGAGATGAAGCTCTATTTACAGCTCAGCACAATGTACAAGCAGAGATATACACTATAGACAGGAATATTTACAGAAATATACAAGTTGAAGGCAATACAGAAATACAACAGCCCTCCCAGAAATCAGAGACCCCAGGAGGGGCTCCCAACCACCCTTCTACCTTCTCCCCACCCCTATACCTTACCCCAAGGTTTGCCTTACATGCAAGGTGAGTTAGGAGGATCGGCCAGGGTGGGGTAGAAGAAAAGTGGTTAGTGAGATTACTCAGCAGAGAGGAGAAAAAAACCAGAAGCTGCTAGACTGAAATGCTGTGCCCCAGAGACTGACTTATCTACGTTTTGAGTACTTATTCTTAAACATCTCAACAAGCCTATGAGTGAAGTAGACATCACCTTTGTTTTCCTTTCACAGCCTGTAATATAATTTTCTCTATTAAAATATTCCAATTAGCCTCAAACCAGCACACACACACACACACACACATCACAACACAAAAACAAACAAAAACCCCCAAACCCAAATAAACTAAACAAACTCCAAACCTAATGAATAAACTATTTCTGAAAATTCCATTTACTTGAAGCCTTCAGCCATGTTTTAGTAGTTGAACATCAAATACAGGCGAAAGAACAAAGTAACTATGCACATGGGGGAGTGAAGAATTATAAGCCAAGATAAAAAAAAAATCCCCAAACCACAAAACACCAAAAACCAGCAAATAAAATTATAAGGGTAAAGATGAAATAAGATCAAAAGTAAAACTTAAGATGAATGATATGAGTACCTCACCTGTGAGATGTATCGTTAACTGGATGAGATGTTTCATTAACTGGATAAATGAAAACCTCTGTCAGTGTGATTGAAAATCTGTTCCAGTTCAAATTTCCTCATTCTGCAACTTCAAACTGGGGCTGAAGTAGTCTCTGCAGACTCTAAAAGACTGGCAACAACAAATCAGAAAAAGCTGCTACACTGACTGAGCATCTTGTCTGACAATCCTTTCTTTGGTTCATTCCAGATATTTCTGTGCTCTGTTTCTGTCTGCACCTTTCCAAGAAGTTTAGAGTGCTGCCTGGTAAAATTTTAGTAGCATAGCTAAGTTGCAGAGATACTGAATCAAGTTATGGTTATGCAGAAAATGTGGAGTGATGTCTCATTAAATTGAGGATAAATAGTTGAACCATTTGAACCTCTTGGCTGCTCTGCTATGGAGATGAGTATCAGGGCAGCAGGAATGTAGTTTTGCTGAATAAAAATATTCAGAGTCTGCGTTTCAATGGAAGATATTTTGAGAAATGTTGAGTACCATGAATGGTATTTGCTGAGCTGAAGATTGGACTCAAGCTGAGATTTTGAAATACGTAACAAATAGCACAACAGAAAATCAGTTTCAAAAGTAATGTATAGGAGAAAAAAGCTAATATAAATGTTCTTTTCTGGACAGTTCTGCTTTCTTTTTCGATCTTTAAAAGCTTTTTTCTATCTTGATCTTACAAACCTCCCTGAATAATCAATGCTTAGACTCAATCATAGAATCACATAACCAACCAGGTTGGAAGAGACCTCCAAGATCATCAAATCCAACCTATCACCCAGCCCTAGCCAATCAACTAGACCATGGCACTAAGTGCCCCATCCAGTCTTTTCTTGAACACTGCTAGGGATGGAGACTCCACCACCTCCCTGGGCAGCCCATCCCAATGGCAAATCACTCTCTCTATGAAGAACTTCCTCCTAATATCCAGCCTAGACCTCCCTGGCACAACTTGAGACTGTGTCCCCTTGTTGTGTTGCTGGTTGTCTGGGAGAAGAGACCAACCCCCACCTGGCTACAACCTCCTTTCAGGCAGTTGTAGACAGCAATGAGGTCACCCCTGAGCCTTCTCATTTCCAGGCTAAACACCCCCAGCTACCTCAGCATCTCCTCATAAGGCTGTGGTCCAGGCCCCTCACCAGCTTCATCACCCTTCTCTGAACATATTCCAGTACCACAACATCTCTCTTGAATTGAGAGGCCCAGAACTGGACACAGGACTCAAGGTGTGGCCTGGCCAGTCACTGGTGACAGTGACATAATTGCCATTAGCAAGGTTGAGATGAATATGGGATTTGTATATGATTGTTTTCCAATTCGTAAGTCTCTCTCTCTTATTCCCTTTCTCTTCTTTGGTAAGATACCCATTCAGGAATGTTTCATATTTGCCAAAGCAGAGGTAGCAAAGAGCAACCATTGAGTCAGAACACCCCACATTTCAGTTGTTCTCTAACTGCTGGAAGCCAGAAACTGGGAGTAATAAATCCTATAACTAGTACAGTTTATTTTCTTTCTGGAAACAGCTGTAAAATATTTGTAGATGAATATTTGTGCTTTAGATTGTAATAGGAGTCTTCTGTGAGTATTTTTTTCTATTGAATAAGACAAGTTTTGCTATTCTAGGCAGTATTCAAAGCCTGTGTAGGTTTTCGAAATACTAATTTCACTGCTGAAAGTATCATAGGAATGAATTAAAAGCAAATCATTCTGTCAAACATTTAGATAGAAAGCATTCTAAATAGGTCAGTTAATACAGAATGCAAATACAGTGGGGAAAAATTATTTATTAGGAACAAATTTGAGTATCAAGGATATTGGAGTCTAAGAATAGAGTATTACAAAGCAGGTGCCACAAAGTTGTTAGGACTATGAAAACTTATGGGTAGTAGATAGTAGATTTTCTTCCCATTGCTTTCCCAGAAAGGCTAACTTAAGAGGCAAACATCATTTTACCATTTACTAAATATGGGTTTGACAAGCATTTACTTCTGAAGTCTTGTACATTACAACAAACTGATGTTCTTCATTTTTCATCCTCAGCCTCTTCAGGGATCTTCAGGGATTTTCATCTTCAGCCTCTTCAGGGATCTCCTTGGCAGGGTGC
>VWZE01014615.1:33728-44735 GCA_013396675.1 Eubucco bourcierii | reverse complement strand
TCTCCAGGCTGCACAGCCCCAACTCTCTCAGCCTGTCCTCACAGCACAGCTGCTGCAGCCCTCTCACCATCTTGGTGGCCTCCTCTGGACCCACTCCAACACTTCCATGTCCTTCCGGTGCTGGAGGTTCCAGAACTGCATCCAGGACTGCAGCTGGGGTCTGAGGAGAGCAGAGCAAAGGGGCACAATCCCCTCCCTTGCCCTGCTGCCCACACTGCTCTTGCTGCAGCCCAGCACACAGTTGCTGTCTGGGCTGCACTCACACTGCAGCCTCATCTGGAGCTTTTCATCACCCCACACCCCCAGGGCCTGTTCCTCAGGGCTGCTCTCAGCTATTCCCCACTCAGCCTGGAGCTGTGCTTGGCATTGTGCCTACCCAGGTGCAGGACCTTGCACTTGGTCTTGTTGAATGTCATGAGGTTGGCCTGGGCCCAGCTCTGCAGCCTGTCTAGGTACCTCTGGATGGATCCCTGCCCTCTAGCAAGTGACTGTGCCACACATGGTTTCAAAGTCCTCAGGAAATACATCATCTGCTGCAGATTGGGTTTAGCTGAATTTTAGAGAAACCTATTGAAATCAGTTTTTACCTAATGCTGCATAAGATGATTACAGCTATTTGTGGCACTTTAATTCCTACTAGAAGCAAAATGATGTTTTATAGAGATGCATCTACAAAAAAAACCAAACCAAAAACCAACATGAACAAACACCGACATAAACCTCTTTCACCCATTCTCATTCTACATAAGGGCCTGCTAAGCTGTAAAATCATGCACATTTCCTAATGAAATGAAGGCTAGACAAATACACAGCACAGGGGTTTAGAAATAAATTGTACTAAGCTATCTATTACATCCTAAAAAACTGATCAAGTTTCATAAAGAATAGATCTGGGGAGAAAGGAAAAAAAAAATTTGGTTATTTTGACATATTCAAATGACTACTGCTCCCTCTTTTCTCTCTGCACAGTGCATTCAAGATGCCCAGTTATGAGAGAACTCTGCCAAACAAGGCATTTACATTTCCACAGGTTTCATTTCCTCTTCTTTCAAGGTGTTAAAACTCGTAAATGTTCACACCAGAACACATAGAATCATAGAATGGTAAGGTTGGAAGGGACCTCAAGGATCATTCAGTTCCAACCCCCTCACATAGGCAGGGACACCTCCCACTAGCACAGCTCACTCAAGGCCTCCTCCAACCTGGACTTCAACACCTCCAGGGAGGGAGCAGCCACAACCTCCCTGGGCAACCTGTGCCAGCGTCTCACCACCCTCACTGCAAACAACTTCCTCCTAACATCCACTTTCAGTCTCCCCTCTGACACTTCAAACCCATTCCCCTTGTCCTGGCATTCCCAGACCTTGTCAACAGTCCCTCCCCAGCCTTCCTGTAGCCCCCTTCAGATCCTGGAAGGCTACTCTAAGGTCTCCTGGTAGCCTTCTCTTCTCCAGGTTGCACAGCCCCAACTCTCTCAGCCTGTCCTCACAGCACAGCTGCTGCAGCCCTCTCACCATCTTGGTGGCCTCCTCTGGACCCTCTCCAACACTTCCATGTCCTTCCTGTGCTGGGGGCTCCAGAACTGCACACAGGACTGCAGGTGGGGTCTGAGGAGAGCAGAGCAAAGGGGCACAATCCCCTCCCTTGCCCTGCTGCCCACACTGCTCTTGCTGCAGCCCAGCACACAGCTGCTGTCTGGGCTGCACTCACACTGCAGCCTCATCTGGAGCTTTTCAACACCCCACACCCCAAGGTCCTTTTCCTCAGGGCTGCTCTCAACCATTCACCACCCAGCCTGCAGTTGTGCTTGGCATTGTGCCACCGAAACACCTCCACGAGCACCTCCACCAAAGCATCACCACCAGGGCATCTCCACCACAAGAACTCAAGGAACAACTCCTGCAGAACAACTCCACAGAAGAACACCCCTGGGCTGGGCACACATCTCTCTCTTTCTCTTTCTCTCTTCCCCCCCCCCAATCTGTGGCTGATGGCAATGTAATCCCTGCTCTTTTCCTTCCCTGCTCTTCTCTTTTTCTCTGTTGTTCCCTTTCCTTCTCTCTCTTCTTCTCTCTCTGCCTCTGTTTAGTTCAACTTTATCCTTTAATAAATAGTTGTGTGGTGCTATCCGGTCTCATTTGCACCTTAATTTCACAACATGGAAATGTAGAAGAACAAATCTTGCTCCTCTGGACAGTGACATTTTAATCGCTGTTCTCCAGACCTTGACAGCCTCTTAGCAACTACCTGAGGTAGAACTGAACAGAGTGACTTTAGCAAGGAGACCAGCAACAAGAACAGCACAAAAGGAAAAGGAGAAGTTTTTGAACCTGAATTACAATGTAGAAATACTACCTTCCAACAAACCTTCTGTAAAACACTTACAAAACTTTAGCTTCCATATTTAAGGTCACTTATTGCATGTGTAGAATATCCATATGAAAAATACTGGATTCCCATTTTTCTCCTGTGCTTCCCCACTCGGTTACTGTTTCTGAAGCACATTGAAAACCAAAGCAATCACACAGGCATGGAGAGAGTTCAAAGATGCTGGTTGACCACAGAAGCATAAATTTGAGAGTAGAATGAACTACGTATCACTGGATTTGAAAAGTGCCTCTAATTACAACTATTTTTATTTATCTGTTCTTCTTATACTCAATTTAAAGATATCCTACAGAGTTTTAAGGTATTTTGGAAGCTAACGAGAACTGAACACACACTTGAAGTACAGGGATAATTGCAATGGTTGGATTTATTTATAAAGGAATCAAATTCTACTGAAGCTGCATGTGCTTACAGGAGAACTATCTGACTTCTTTTTTGACTCAGTGTAAAAGACATTATCAGGCTTTTAAAATGAATTGTTTCAACAGGGCTTACTTAAAAGTGAGCTGAAAGAGTCTAAAAAGTCCTCCTTACTAAAAATACCAAAAAATAGATCCTGTGCTGGTTTGAGGCTACTTGGAATATTTTAATGGAAAAAATTATACTATAGGCTGTGAAAAGGAAACACTGGTGATGTCTGCTTCACTCCTAGGCTTGCTGAGATGGATAAGAAAAGAATACAAAACAAAGATAAGACACAGTCTCGTGGGTTTGCAGACACTCTAGGGCTGTCTAGCAGCTTCTGGCTCTTCTCCTCTCTGCTGAGTAACCTCACTAACCACTTTCCTTCTAACCCCCCTGTCTGATCCTCCAAACTCACCTTGCACATAAGCCAAACCCTGAGGGTAAGGTAGAGGGGTGGGGAGAAGGTAGAAGGGTGGTTGGGAGCCCCTGCTGGGGTCTCTGATTTCTGGGAGGGGAGTTGTGTTTCTGTATTCCCTTTAACTTGTATATTTCTGTAACTATTCCTGTCTGTTGTGTCTATCTCTGCTTGTCCATTGTGCTGGGCTGTAAATAGAGCTTCAGTCCTTAACTTCCAGCTGGATGAGTCTAGTCTGGGGGATTTTACAAAGTGTGGGGGGCAGGGAACTCCCAAACCATCACACTGCAGGACCCACAAAATCTGATTTTGGCACACAGAATTATGTTAACACCTGGTAGGAATGTGCACTTTTGCATCCAGCTTAATGATTCTGTACAAAAATGACATTTTTCATTAGTAGTCACAGTTTAAATATTCCAAAGGCGAATCAGTTCTCATTCTGTTTTGAATATCGATACATGTAGGGGAATATCTTGCATTAAATGGACCTGTGAGCAATCCAACCTGTGCTAACTGCTAATTTTGAACTGAAAAGTCTTCACAGCTTGCATGAAGGGTCATGTAAAGAGCAAGGACACCAACCGTACCAACCCCCAGAAGAAGTCAACAACAGGAGGATCAAGCAGAAACAAAGATTCACACGAAGCATTTGAATAGATAATGACTAACCAATTGCTTAATGCCACAGAGTTTGTGCACTAATGATTTGAACCAATTGCTTGGTGCCACAGAGTTTGTGCCTTAATGATTTGAACCAACTGCTTAATGCCACAGAGCTTGTGCCTTAACGATCTGAACCAATTGCTTAATGCCACAGAGTTTGTGCCTTAATGATCTGGAGCAATTGATTAACAATGAACTAACCCACACAGCCTGTTAGAAAGTATGTAAGTGTATGCTCATATTCAATAAATGGGCATTGCTTAGATTATGCTGGTCTGCATCAGCTTTGTCCAGGAGCTCCCACAGATACACACTCAGACTCTGAAAATTAAAATTAGGCACTCAAAAATGGATGCTTTCAAGACTATTAGACATTCTGTAAATAAAAAAGACAAAGGAACATCAGTTGTACACAAATTAAAAAGAGACAAGACACACTCCCTTTGGTATTTCTTTGTGTGGTTATTTGATTTATAGGTGAATGGAAGAAACCAGGAGCTAAAACAGATGTCATGAAAGTGTTGGGGGTTTATAAACATCAGTTATGCAAGAACCCTATTATTGTGAAGTAATATCATCTACCACATTTAAAATACTGATGAGAGGTCACTCTTCTGTATTCTTCCAGACTCTAGACCAACCAAATAGCAACCCAAATGTAATAACTTTGAACGCATCTTGTGGTTCCCAAATCTGCTTTTATAAAAAGAAGCATTTAAGAACACAGAAAAGACATCCAAAGGCCTATAAATTAAAATGCTGTCTAATTCCTGTAATACCACACCCCTCAACCTGTTATTGTGGCAAGCAAAAGATCTAATTTATTCTTTGGATTCAACCTTAATCTGACTGTAATCACTTTTTCATTTCTGGCATATGTAATACATCAGCAAATACTGCAGTGAAGCCACACACAAAGCACACATGTTGTTAGAACCCTTTAAAGGATTACTTCAAAGTACTGCAGAAGCAAATGTACAGCCAAAGTCACTTCTGAGATTTGTGTATTTCTTCAGCATGTACTTCTGTACCCATAGTTATCTTCATAAATGTAACATGGAAATGTCCCATCTTTTTTTTTCATTCTTTAATTCAAATCACACTATCATTCAATTATGAATCTATTTCCTTTTCTAAACAATGCACAGGTATTAAACATTATGTAGGGTTTATAAAATAAAGCCAAGCATTTCAAAGACGCTGAGAGAAATGAAAATTGCATTTACCTTAATTCCTTTAATTTGTAAGAGCTGCTAGAGACTGGTAACATACATTTTTCATAAATGCTACAGAAATTACTTTAAATCATTCTGGACCTCTACCACCTTCACAGTAATAATACAGTCTTGATGTGCTTCTATTGTTACGATATATAATAAAATATTTTCCTGACTGCTACTGATTGTAGCTCTGCAATAAGCACAGTTGCTGTTCTGGTTTCAAACAACCATAACTCAAAGGAACATGTACCTCCACAAACATCATTTGTGCTAAGAAATGAGCCCTTCAGACTAGTTCTGCACAAAATGTGCAGATGTTTCTGAAGGAATAAAATACTGAGGGGTCAATGTAATGTGAGCAAGAGAGCAGAGGGAAGTAGAGCAAGGGCGATGCACAATTGCTGTCACCAGTTGCCATGACTGACAGCACGGACACAGCATGGCATGAAGGACAACAGGGATGGCAGGGCAACCAGGTACATTCATGACCTTGAAAACATTACATATAACGACTTATGGAGGTTATTTTATAGAGAGTTCCAAAGTACTAAGTGCTTGGTTGTGATAAAGACCATAATTTACACGATGAAATGGGGACCTTCGAGTCAAAGGAAGGAGGACTGAGCAATACGCCAGCAGCTCTATTTGAACACCACAACATCACATGAATGGGAACATTCTGCCAAAGGTTCACTGTGTCCTTGACAGTTTTCCTGACTCATTTCTGAGTTTCATTGGCTGGCACTTTGCACAAAAATATAATGCAAAAGACACAAAGGTTGTAGACGCTACCTGGTGCAGTTGAAATAAATGAAACTTTGGCCATTTACCTGAGTAGAGATGGCTTCAGCTTCAACTTTGCATAAACAGTTATTTCCTGCTCCAGTTCACTAACTTCCATTGAACAAAGGAGAGCAGCATGGATTTAGGAACAACTGTTCAATGCCTTATCTTGCACACCTTTTTGTTATTCTTTCTTATCTTTCACACCTTTTTGTTATTCTTTCTTACACTACTGGCAAGAAAATACCTTTGGAATGTAAGTACAATGAATTTCCCTACAGAAAACCTGGAAGGATAATCTCAATGTGCTGTTCCATTGTAAACACAAACTAAAGAGTGACCAATGAGAAAGCAAACTTGGTCTGACCCCGCTCTCACCTTCAAGAGTGTGTATCTAATAATAAATATTAGCACCTACCGAGGAGTGCCTGAAACAAGCTGCTCTTAAAGATGCCCATCACCTTCCTGATGGCTTTTTTCAGTTGTTGCTCTTCTGGCTTCCTTAACTTTTTACAGTATTCTTCCAGTAGCACTAAAGCTCGGTCNGGGGAAGTCATTTATTGGCTCTGTGAAGTACTTAAATGATCAGATATTAATTTCACATTTCTAAAGGCATTGTTCACACATGTAAGGAACATTTGTAACAAACGTTGCATTCTGCCGTTAGCTCTATGCAACATGGGCAAAATGGACTAACAGCAAGCATCCAACTTTCATTTACCCAAAACCATCTGGAATCTATGGAGTTTGGACCAAATTACAGTTTGCAGAAGCTACAAAATGATAGACAATCACCGTTATGGATACCCATGCAGGAAAATTGGCCTTAAAACATATTCAGAGAAGACGTGAAAGTGTTTGCTTTGCATCTGCAGCACTCAATTCTCTGTTCTGTGAATAGCAAATGTGTATCTGAAAGGCAGGTGTCCAAGATTGTGGGGTTTTTTTTCCTGTTCCCTCAGTACACAGAATTGCTATCTACCTCTCTGGTAAAAATAAGACTTTGATAGCAGACTTTCTCATTCATGTGTTGGCTCAAATGCAGCAATCTAGTACAGAGAAACAGAGCTCTGTTTCTGCTGCAGCTATTATCTCTGGGTAGTCATTTGCCAAGAGCACGAATGGCACATAAAATTATATGAAATCCAAATGCCACCATCTTACACGCTCAAAACTTGGAGGAAAAGGGAGAATCAGACTTCACCTTCCCTTCTCCACGTGCTAACTAGTTCACAAAGAACATAACACTGAGACCTCTGCACTCACATTTGTCATTATATTGCCACCAAGCTTGCAATAAGATTAGCAAACAGTAAAACAAAACCAAAAAACAAAACCCCACAAAACACAAAACCAACCAAACAAAACAAAATACAAAATTATTATGGTGAAGTAAGTGTCTCAATCTAAACCTCTTACAGTAGAGTTCACTGCAAACTTCCTCACCAGGAAAGGTTCAGACTTTTTGGTTAAACACAATGAAGTACTGCAAGAAAGCTTGGAAAGGCAAAACAAACTGCTTTTATCCATCTTTTTTTCTAATTAGCTGAAAGAAAACTGTTTCACTATGTAAGAAATTATTGTCTTTTTCCATCCAACAGTCTTGAACATGATCCCTGTAGCGTGGGCCTTGTGCTGAGACAATTGATGAGTTCAGAGCAGGGGCAGAGACCTGACACAGATGAGTTGACAGCAGGGGCAGAGACATGACTGGCGTTCGGTAAGCTGACAACATTCTCCAATTAAAAAGGGGGGAGTTTTAATCAATTATTAATGTTTAAGAGGGTGAAAATTGTTTTCTTTCTCCTCAGAAGTTCTGGCTGGTCACAAACATTTTATCAGAGGAATGAAAAACACAAGGAATAAAAAGGAACCATATTTAAATAAGTATGCATGTGTGTACAGACATATATAAAAGTATGTATGTGTGCATGGCATATCCATGAATATTAGGGAATATTTTATAGCAGTGTACACTTCTACACAACGAAGGAGCTGACAGTTGTGTGTTGCAATCCCACCTTGAGGAGACCTTCAAGAAAAACACCTGTCCCTGGGGCAGCAAGGCTAAGAGAAATGCCTCATTTGCACCTAAAGCCTCTAGTGCCTTTTGGACCCCACTTAGAGCTCACAGACAGAGATTAGCACTTTTAAAGGCCAAGGTGCAACACACAGAATCATAGAATCATAGAATGGGAAGGTTGGAAGGGACCTCAAGGATCATCTAGTTCCAACCCCCTCACATAGGCAGGGACACCTCCCACTAGCACAGCTCACTCAAGGCCTCCTCCAACCTGAACTTCAACACCTCCAGGGAGGGAGCATCCACAACCTCCATGGGCAACCTGTGCCAGTGTCTCACCACCCTCACTGCAAACAACTTCCTCCTAACATCCAGTTCCAATCTCCCCTCTGCCACTTCAAACCCATTCCCCTTGTCCTGGTATTAAAGCCCTTGTCAATAGTCCCTCCCCAGCCTTCCTGTAGCCCCCTTCAGATATTGGAAGGTTACTCTAAGGTCTCCTCAAAGCCTTCTCTTCTCCAGCTCCCAGTCAAATCAAAAGCAAAGCCTCAAAGCAAATTTCTGGGTCCATGTGGGATATTGTTAGGATATTCTCAAAAAGATGATTTGGAATAAATTACTTTTTTTGCCTTGAAACACCCAATCACATCATACCTTTCACTGACCTTGTGACTGTGCTGGACTCACCTGTGATGCATGTCCTTTCGTTAATGTGATAATATTAATAGGTGTTTTTTTAAATATATGTATGATATATTGAAATATTATCTTAAATATATATTAAATATAGTCAATATATAGTAAATCTATATTACAAATATATTAAATTATTACTATATACTAAGAATATATTTAAAATTATATGTTGTATAACGATTAATATTATTAATTGATATAATAGTAATATTATTGTTATATTGATATGTCCAGAGGAGGCCACAAAGATGCTCAGAGGGCTGCAGCAGCTGTGCTGTGAGGACAGGCTGAGAGAGTTGGGGCTGTGCAGCCTGGAGAAGAGAAGGCTTCCAGGAGACCTTAGAGTAGCCTTCTAGGATCTCAAGGGGGCCTAGAGGAAGGCTGGGGAGAGACTATTGAGAAGGTCTGGGAATGCCAGGACAAGGGGCAATGGGTTTGAAGTGTCAGAGGGGAGATCGAAAGTGGATGTTAGGAGGAAGTTGTTTGCAGTGAGGGTGGTGAGACACTGGCACAGGTTGCCCAGGGAGGTTGTGGAGCACAGAATAATCCAATGTGTCCCTCCCCACTTCAGGCCCCACAACCTCCCTGGAGGTGTTCAAGGCCAGGTTAAAAGAGGCCTTGAGTGACCTGTACTAGTGGGAGGTGTCCCTGCCTGTGGCAGGGGGTTGGAACTAGATGATCCTTGAGGTCCCTTCCAACCTTCCCATTCTATGATTCTATGTTTATATTCTGGCTGCTCTCAATAAAACATCTGGATAATTACTTTAAGCATGGATTGGACTGAGGCACTCACCTTCCCCTGAGGAATACGCAGTGCATACATGATTATTTATATTCAAGTGTAGCAGCAGAGAGTATTGGGAGAGCACTGCAAAGGATATCCTGTAGTGAGGACACTTTTCAATAGCAGACAGTCTGAGAAATTAGGAAAATGGGATTTGAGTGCCTCTTGCCCAGCAGAGAGATGTCCTACCACATCCTCTTTCTTAGGCACTTGGTGAAGCGTGCTGACATCTCCTCCTTCATTCCTTCCCTAAAGTGCATGATAATTATTTTGAAAAACAGCTTTTAAAAGCAGCATCCTTTGGGGATATAAGCAGAGTTTTTCTTTCTATTACACTATTTTTCAATTCAGCAAGCTGAAAAAAAGCTGCTTCTGGTTGACACCCTAATGCTCCTAAACTCCATAAATCAAACAACCAGCAGTAGAGCACAGTTCTAGTCTTCAACCTAAATCCTGCCTAAATCCCAGAGCAAGTAATTATTTTTGGGCCTAATTTTCCTCTCTAGCTTTAATAAGATAGGTTAACTTTTACTCACTCCTTAAGCTCCTGCCCAGAGCTGCAGCTTTTTCCTGCACAATCACACTGGCAGCAGTGTATCCCATTCTCCCACTCATCTGTGACAGGTTGCAAGTGCTGGCAGATCCAGACACCTCCAGGTGGCTGAAAGCCACCACTAACGCCCTGGTTTCAGGAGGAGAGCTGTGTAACCACAGCTACTGGAGCACTCCTGAGAAGTCCAGGGACTCATCGAGACCCCTCAAATTTCCAGATATCTTGGCACTAGATTAGGCTTTCCAAAAAAGCAACTTTCAGCCTTCTTGACCAACTTTACTGGTTGCAATTTACTTAGAGCTGTATCTTCATATGGATGTGTACAGTATTCAGCATGATGGGATGGAATCCTGTTCATCACTGCCACACAACATTCACACCTCTGCACAAACACCAAACAAAAATATGAAATAATAGGATAACAAGGCACACCTGAAGGATACTAAACACTCTCTCCAAGATAATAACTGTCTTCAACTCTCAGTTGTAGTGGAAGCAGATGAGGACCTCCAGCACTTTGGCTTTTGGGGCTGCCTGACAGCCACAAAGCTTCAATAATATATGGTTGCAAGAACTGACTGCTTGGATTGCAGCACAGCAGTCAAATAAAACCCATACTGCCAGCCACCCAAAGTAAACCAAGGTTTCTGAGGCTGAATTCCCACACATTCTTCCATCAAGAAGAATGTCATACTGGTGCTTTTCACTGGATCACTGCATGTACAGGGTGATTGTATCTGATAGAATCATAGAATGGTAAGGTTGGAAGGGACCTCAAGGATCATCCAGTTCCAACCCCCTGCCATAGGCAGGGACACCTCCCACTAGTACAGCTCACTCAAGGCCTCCTCCAGCCTGGCCTTCAACACCTCCACAACCTCTCTGGGCAACCTGTGCCAGTGTCTCACCACCCTCACTGCAAACAACTTACTCCTAACATCCACTTTCAATCTCCCCTCTGACACTTCAAACCCATTCCCCTTGTCCTGCCATTCCCAGACCTTGTCAGTAGTTCCTCCCCAGCCTTCCTGCAGCCCCCTTCAGATCCTGGAAGGCTACTCTAAGCTCTCCTGG
>VWZE01014615.1:930-33591 GCA_013396675.1 Eubucco bourcierii | reverse complement strand
CTCATGTTGAGCTTTTCATCAACCCAGACTCCAAGATCCTGTTCCTCAGGGCTGCTCTCAGCCATTCCCCACCCAGCCTGCAGTTGTGCTTGGCATTGTGCCTACCCAGGTGCAGGACCTTGCACTTGGTCTTGTTGAATGTCATGAGGTTGGACTGGGCCCAGCTCTGCAGCCTGTGCAGGTCCCTCTGGATGGATCCCTGCCCTCTAGCAAGTGACTGTGCCACACAGCTTGGTGCCATCTGCACACTTGCTGAGGTTGCACTGATTCCTCTGTCCATGGCACTGACAAAGATGTCAAACAGCACTGGTGCCAGCGCTGACCCCTGAGGGACACCACTTGGCACTGGTCCCCAGGTGGAGATTGTGCCCTTGATCACCACTCTCTGGGTTCAACCAGATAGATATCTTTCAGCAGCCAAAATAAGTTCTATACCTTACAGTTGGAGCACAAACAGAACCAAATAAAAGGCTTTTGTTCTACAGCATCACTATTCTTCACTGGCGATACCAAAAGCAAATTCAAGCTAGACTACAAATCCATCCAGCACACAATTTAATATCCTAAGCTGTGGGCCTCCCTGTTGATTCTGAGTTAGCCCTTTGTCTGCTAACAAAAGAGCACTGAAAAGCCAGTATCAGCTGTGCCCCATGGGGTCTGCTGGACATTGTTCTGCTTTTGCTTTGCATATTATGACAGTTTTAAAATTGCTCCTGTTGGCCTTGAAAGATGACTTTGACAGGAACCATTTAGAACACACAGGCCTACGACAGCTCTCATCTATTCTAGAGAGTATTTGCAGCACTGTTTTGTTTAAATAAATCACACTCGGGACAGCTTTATGGAACAACAAGAAAAAATTCTTTAAGGATAAAGCAGCTTTAATAGTCCTACCATACCTTGTCCAAGAAGTTACCAGTTAAACTAACTATCACTTCTATAAATCTGACTGCTTTATCACTCCACAATTTCTTAGCCAGTTCATAAATGTTTGTGGTTGATGTTAGTGATCAGGGGATGAGCAATTTTCTGCAACCCAACAAATCAGAGACACGAGATACTGGAATAAAAGTGTGGCTCAGTAACTTTGCTTATTGGATTTCTTTGGAAAACTATTTTTCTCCCTCAAACAATGTTAAATTTTACCACACAAGAAATTTGTTTTTCTACAGAATCTCCACTTAATATAAGGCATTGATCTATAAAACAAACAAAATCTGAGTTGCCCTCACCCTCCTGTAACTGTAAAAGGAACTGCAACATCCCTAAACTAGCCTTGAAGAATTCTCTACACAGACTGCTTTCCTGCAAAACACAGATTTAGGAAGAGTTTAGTTGTGAAGTAATGTTACTCTACATCTTGGTGCTGTTCTCTACACAGACTGCTTTCCTGCAAAACACAGATTTAGGAAGAGTTTGGCTGTGAAGTAATGTTACTCTACATCTTGATGCTGTTCTCTACACAGACTGCTTTCCTGCAAAACACAGATTTAGGAAGAGTTTGGCTGTGAAGTAATGTTACTCTACATCTTGGTGCTGTTAGCAGGCAAGAAGTGGGACAGATACTCTGTTAGAAGAACTGTTATGCAAAACAACAGCAAAATTCACAGAACAAGGCAACAGTGTATGCTCAGGTATGTTAAGAGGAAACCAAGTATCCAGAGGCCTGAGTAACCTGAGGAAGGTGTTCCTGCCTATGGTAGGGGGGTGGAACTAGGTGATCCTTGAGGTCCCTTCCAACCTTCCCATTCTATGATTCTATAAAGGAAACTGGAGTAGAGTCAGCAGGAGAGGCAGCTCTGCCCTGAGCAGTTGCTCTAACAGACAGTGCAAAAGGCGACTGTCAAGCAGCAGAAGTTGCACAGCAGTTTCTTGTTACAGAACATTGATTTGTGCAGCAGATGCAATGAAAAGGGCTAAATGCTCTGCAAGTCAGATTGCTTTGAAGGGCATGAGTTATGCTGTGTCAGCTGAATTCCTCAAGAAATAGAAAAGACAGACTGGAAGAGTCTGGAAGAGTCCTCTTGGGTTTTCAGCAGGTCCCTGCTGTGCAGAAGAATCCAGACTTACATCCATGCCATAGACACCTGTCTATTTGTGCTGGCACCGCCTGCAAAGCCTACAAGCTTCCTCGCCACCTTATGTCAGTGCTTACAAGTTCTAGAGATTTTTTTTCCCACTATATAGACTTTTGTTGTCTTGTTATAAATTGAGACAACTCCTTCTTGTCTTCCAGAAATCAATATGGAGATCGAGCTACCATTACTCCTTTATAGCCTCTTCTACATTGTGCAACCTGTCATGGTCCTCCGTTGCTCAGTCTCCTGTTGCCCAGGCTCAACAGTTCCACCTCTTGTGACTTTTGTACACTGTTTACATTTCCAAAGCCTCTCTCTTTTTTTTTTTTTTTTTTCTTTTATTGGAATAAAAAAATATCTTAAACCACAAACTCTAAACTCCAAGAAGTGGCAAAGCCACAGAATACTGACTGGTGGGTGAAGCTGGACAGAAGTGACCAGGAAAGTGATTACAATAAAGTGCGTCTCTGTTTGGTTTTAGTGAATCAGACCTTTTGTCTTGTTTAATGTAAAGAAAATCGGTTCCTTAAGAAAAAAATCAGGTCTCAGTGCTAATTAGCTGCAACACA
This sequence comes from Eubucco bourcierii, assembly GCA_013396675.1. Taxonomy (NCBI): domain Eukaryota; kingdom Metazoa; phylum Chordata; class Aves; order Piciformes; family Ramphastidae; genus Eubucco; species Eubucco bourcierii. The sequence continues at coordinate 30,944 of VWZE01014615.1, read as the reverse complement.
AGTTTGTAGTCTAAGTATCTTCAGACTTGATCTTACACATCACCATCTATTCTGTTAAAATGCTGCAGTGTATAACTTCTTCATCTTCTGCATTGCACTTTACCGTAATAACAGAGAGTCCACTGATTTCTTCACTATGAGTGGCTCACCTGAGACCTGGATTATTCCTACCACACCACTTCATTTCAGGGACCACAGAAGGGTCTTAGCACATGCTGATATCAGTTGCTCATCCCATCAGGGTCACTCCTCTCCTTTTCTTCAGTTTTCTTCCCCAGCCATGTTGAAAGGAATGTGGAACCTGCTTGTCAGTGATCCTTTCTCACCTTTGGTGGCCTGGCTACACATACTGTTCATGTCTCAGACACAACAGCAGGCAGATTCTGGGGCCTTGAGACAACTCCTGAAACTGCACAAACCCTACAAATCTAAGTAGCTTCGCCTGGACTTCTTGTTCCTGCCTTTCAAGTGTCACTGTTAAACTCTAGGTGTACAAATGCTAATATCAAATTAACAATGCAAGTATGAAGACAGAATGATAAATCATAGAATCACAGAATGGTATCCTGGGTCCTATAGCACAGACCAGATCTTTATCAAAAAAACTGAAGGTTGTATTTTCTCTTGATGTATTCATCCCAGAAACAGCCAGTGAAGCTGCCTTGACCTGATGGGTGAGGAAAGTAGTAACTAACACACAAAACAGGTGAAGAAACCATTTGCTTTTGCCTGTGGTCCAGAGGAGCTTTTGGGGGCAGTAGACTCTGTTTGCCAGGACAAGTTAGTGCAAATGTCCTTAAGTCTGTCTTCACTTTTGGGATGAAGAGATCCATTCTTCCTCCAAAGCACATTTATCAGGGAATTCAAAGAATCATAGAACGGGAAGGTTGGAAGGGACCTCAAGGATTATCCAGTTCCAAAACCCCTGCCATAGGCAGGGACACCTCCCACTAGCACAGGTCACTCAAGGCCTCATCCAACCTGGCCTTGAACACCTCCAGGGAGGGAGCAGCCACAACCTCCCTGGGCAGCCTGTGCCAGTGTCTCACCACAGTACAACCCCCACCACCACCACCCCAAAATGATGTACTACCAAAAGAAAAGCTCTTATTAATGCAGCAGAATAAATGTAAATTGACCTCTTAACAGTGAAAAAAAATTTGAAGAGTCCTGCTTTGAAAAGCTTACAACCTAATTGTATGCAATACATAAAACTAGTGGAACTTGATGTATTGTTGCATGAGTAAATTCCAGGACTTATGCACTTAATATGGCTGCTTTGTTTTGCTTTAAGAGAATATTCAACATCAAAAGACAGAATGTGGAATAAGACAGAAAACTATCAAAAAGATGTCTGTTCAGAAATAAATAACTTTCAAAGTCATAGAGAAGTAACTTGTAACAGGTTGCCGAGGGAGTTTGTTGCTTTTCCCTCCCTGGAGTTGTTCAAGGCCAGGTTGGATGAGGCCTTGAGTGACCTGTGCTAGTGGGAGGTGTCCCTGCCTATGGCAGGGGTTTTGGAACTGGATAATCCTTGAGGTCCCTTCCAACCTTCCCATTCTATGATTCTTTGAATTCCCTGATAAATGTGCTTTGGAGGAAGAATGGATCTCTTCATCCCAAAAGTGAAGACAGACTTAAGGACATTTGCACTAACTTGTCCTGGCAAACAGAGTCTACTGCCCCCAAAAGCTCCTCTGGACCACAGGCAAAAGCAAATGGTTTCTTCACCTGTTTTGTGTGTTAGTTACTACTTTCCTCACCCATCAGGTCAAGGCAGCTTCACTGGCTGTTTCTGGGATGAATACATCAAGAGAAAATACAACCTTCAGTTTTTTTGATAAAGATCTGGTCTACAGTGAATAGAAGAAAGCACAATACTGTACTTGTAAGAAGCAAGAATCTGGCATGGCCTGACCAAAATGAGCAAAACTGAGTAAGGCAGATTTTTCACATTTTGCTGAAGCAGGGACTACAAAATCATCTTTTATTACATTTGGCCATTAGTTACAAATTCAGCTTTTTCTCTGTGGTCACCCTCTGACATCTAACTTGGCCATCTGGAACAAATTCAGAAAGAAAGAAGATGAGAAGGAAAAAAAAATATGCTTATAATGCAAGCCACCATTATTTCTTCTAAATGCAATATGCACTTAACAGGACTGGGGGAGAGGATGCACAGCTGTCACTTGTGTCTATACCAACACTCTGGTTGCCTCCAGTTCTACTGACTCACTGCATACAGCAATTCTTTCTACTGACTCACTGTATACAGTAATTCTTGTAACACTTTTGCCCCACAGGAATAATGAAGTGTTTCTGATTCTATGACTTTATAGCAGAAATAATGAAGTGTTAATGATTCTATGAATTCATAGCAGAAATAATGAAGTGTTAATGATTCTATGAATTCATAGCAGAAATAATGAAGTGTTAATGATTCTATGAATTCATAGCAGAAATACTGAAGTGTTAATGATTCTATGAATTTATAGCACTCAGAGAACACACATCAGCTCTCACAAACATCTCAGGTAAGGAGAAGCTTTTTGCACTAAACTCTCTACGAGAGACTGAGACAAGTGAGCCAGTGTGGTCACTTCACATTCCCTCTGTGGTCTACGGGAAAAGATGAGTTGTCAAGACAATGCAGATGTGAGGTGGATCTCATATGACCAAAGCAGCCCTCTAGGACAACAAGCTGAGTTGCTTAGGTAAGGCAACTCAAATGGGATGGATCTGCATTAAGCATCTGACAAATATCAGAAAAAGGGTGATAAAAAAATAATAGAAATTTCACTATTCCCAGACCACAGCCCACTTAGCATTGCAGACTGCATTTATACAGCTAAGACTTGTTCTGTATAATGTCCTTTTGTGTGCAAAATATCTCCCTGTTTCTCACAGAGGAAACAATGTCTGGCTGGAAAAAGAAAAAATTACTGCCATAAAAGCAGCTATGGCTTTAAATCAAAGCTTTATGCAGCAATTGGCAAAGTGCAGACAGGGATTTTCTAGAACTTGTTTGTTTAACTCTTGAAAAACTAAAAATTGTTCTTTCCACAGTCTGTAAACATAACCTACAGCTGTGCACTGCTCCCATTGAATTCACTGTCAACAGTGAGAGGTAGTCAAAGAGGACTTGGGATGAAAACTGTGGCCTTTTAGCCAGGTATTTCAGCAACTGAGAGGAAAAAAAATCCTGCAAAAGTGAAACAGAGACCTCCAATACCTGCCAGGTCACCCACTGTAAAGATCCTACAAATCAGTGAGATTTTTGAGCACAAGAAGTTGTGATCCTGAATTTAAATTTTGTCATCTGAAAAGAAGTTGCAGGTTTTAAAAGAGACGTAGGGCATGAAGAATCTCAGTGCATCACTGGGAGCTAGCTTTGTCTGGCCCTTCATGAGCTTTGCTTTAAAACTTCTTGCCAAGAGGGTTTTAGACCTCTTCCTTTCAACAGAACCAGCCACATGAAGGTAGCACCACCACTACAAAACCTAGCATTTAATAAAGCGTATCTCCACAACTTCCCTGGAAGTGTTCAAGGCCAGGTTGGACAAGGCCTTGATCGACCTGTGCAAGTGGGAGGTGTCCCTGCCCATGGCAGAGGGTTGGAACTAGATGAGATTTGAGTTGCCTTCCAACCTTACCATTCTATGAGTCTATGATTCTATGATTTAATAAAGTGTTTCTATCAGTTTCTTTGGAAGGGCACACAATTATTCCATGTCAGACTGACATTTTAATTCTTGATACTGATGCGCTTAATAAAATGTGTCCTTGAAAGTATTTCTTTGTGCAAGAGCTATGGTGAAGAAAGCTATTCCATGACAAATGGAACCAGCATGACTTTATATATGGGTTACAAGGTAAGTCAAGATGATATTGACAAGGTCTTGCAATGCCAGGCCAAGGGGCAATGAGTTTAAACTGGCAGAGGGGAGATTGAAAGTGGATGTTAAGAGGAAGTTGTTTGCAGCGAGGGTGGTGAGACACTGGCACAGGTTGCCCAGGGAGTTGTGGAGCACAGAATCACCCACCATGATCTTTAATCACATTGGGTGATTCTGTGCTCCACAACCTCCCTGGAGGTGTCCAAGGCCAGGTTGGACAAAGCCTTGAGTGACCTGCACCAGTGGGAGATGTCCCTGCCTATGACAAATGGAATCAGCACGACTTTATACATGGGCTACAAGGTGAGTCAAGATGATATTAATAACAAGGTTCCAACTGAATGAAGATGTAATTCTCACTCTCAGAGACAGCATGTGGGATGACATTCAAGCATTTCTCACTGCCTAGACATTGCTAGATGTGTAAGGAAGATGACAGGGTGAGTCTAGAAGCTCATGTGCAGCCAGGCATCTTGATGTGGGGGTTCCTGCCACCTCCATGTTCATCACAAGCAGGGCTCCAAAAGTGGAATCTGGTCTACATTACAGAAAGGCATGGATTTAATTAGTTCTTTTTTGTCACTGTGAAAGACATGAATGAATTACAGTAACATTTTAGGCCCTTAACTATTCAATAGATGAACCCAAACTATATGCAATTATAGAACTAAATATAGTTCCTTACAGTTAACAGAAATCAACTCAGCTAAGTATCTCAGGGAGGAAGAGGGAGGGGGAGGAGACATCTGAAAATACACAAAAATCTGACTTCACTTATCACAGAATCATAGAATGGGAAGGTTGGAAGGGACCTCAAGGATCATCCACTTCCAACCCCCTGCCATAGGCAGGGACACCTCCCACTAGTACAGATCACTCAAGGCCTCCTCCAACCTGGCCTTGACCACCTCCAGGTGCTCGTGGCCTAAACTGGAACAGTTACTAAATGAAGTAACCTCCTTCCTTTTTTCTGTATTTACTCTGAAATGAAGTTTTCCTCAAGAATGTCCATACATTTGTTATGAATAATTGCATCCTAACATCTCCCAGCCTGTTTAGGAAAGGGAAAAAAAATCAAATAATATAAAGAAAATAAGGAATTTCTTTACTTCTCCTATTTGTTCCCATATTGTCCCTAAAAATAATGATGTACCTAAAATCAAATACCTAGTCTGGTTGAAAATTCTAACTATGCTTAAGTGAAAGGCCAGCAACCATCCAAAGAGAAGAGTAATTTGTTTAATGGGGCAGCAATAGAGCAAATAATCCATACAATGTCTCACACCTTAATCTGAAGGAAGCACATCAATGCCTGCAGGGTACTCCCTTCTCCCTTTCCAGCCTTCCTTTTTTTGGTTTGGGTTGCTGGTTTTTGGTTTTTTCTCTGAGACTGACAGCAAGCATGCCAATTCTGTGAATATTCCTGGGAATGTGGAGCCTGATTTCCCTCCAGAATGAAGGGAGAAAACAAAATCCTTTCACTTTAGTACATCAGACAAGTGCAACCACATATGGACACAAATATGACCAGAACGAGGAGCAAGCCCTTTTTCAACATCCATAAATCAACACTTCCTCTAAGTTATGTGTTTATTTTACAATTAATAAAGCTGTGGGGGCTTTCTCTGCCTAAACAAGACCAGAATTAAAAAATAAAAAAAAAAACAAGATGGTAGGCATAGTCCCAAAGAGTGAATTAAGTGTAAATTAGGTCCAAAGCTACGTGAAATTTGAAGATCAGCACTGGATGTGAGAGTTCTTTCAAAGGCAGATTCTCAAAATGCAGTCAGTGTTCTTTGGAAAGACCCAGAGCCCACCAAAGCCAAAGAGAGCAGTGTTTGTAACGACCTGCAGTGATAAATAACAGGCTATTTGACAACTTGGGGGTTTCAGGTTTGGCTTTCTCAGTATTGATTTTAGGAGACTAATCCAAAACAGTAACACATCAAGAAGTGCTGAAAGACAGCGAGGTAATCCTGTCCTTAATGCTGCTACTGAAGCACAGACATTTGCACAGTCTACAAGAAAAGGATCCCACTGAGATTTCTAAGGATGGTATTGGCGGGGAAAAAAAGAGACAGCAGATTTGAAGTCCAGAAGGGGAAAATAATCACCAGAGTACCAGGAGAGAAACAGTGTTGTCAAAAGCATGAGGTAAATAGGGCATGGGGGGGGGGATACTAAATCAAACACCAGCACAAGGGAAAAATCCTCTCAATATCCCTCATATACAATAACAGAAATCAATGGTACCACTAGTAACTATTTTTTTTTTTAAATGCTAAGCATGTTTCAAGTTGCCAGCATGCTTCTGATTACACTGAGGGAGTTTGACTTAACGAGTCAGTTTGCCTAGAATTCAAATTGCCAATTCAAATTGTCCAGCATTTGAACCAGACAAACTCAGCGATTCAAAATAAGAGCTGCTGATTCGCTCACATTTTTAGTCCTGCAATTTACATCCCTAAGTACATTTTTAACAATGTCCTTTTAACACTCAAGTACGTTCATGCTGGCAACTTCAGTTCCCTGCCTGATGTAACAGTTTAAAATATTTCAAGGAGGGTATTTGGGTCTCTTTGAGTTTATATTTTTTAACTGCCCAAGTACACATCCTCATAAAGGGGAAGAAATTAAAGGCTTGATGTGCATCAAGACTGACCCAAACACTCCTGGAAAAAAAAAAAAAAACCAAACCAAACCAAACCAGTAAATCTAGACATTTTTAAGGACAGCAGGGACTGCTGTGACCCTCAATCAAATGTCCTGCACAAAGGAGCCCGTAAGAGCTCACCCAAAATTATTCTTCAGCAAATTTCTTGACACTGAATTACAGCTAACAGTCTGGCACTGAAACATTCTGAGTGTGAATCACCTACATTCAGGGTAAAAACTTAAAATTAGGAAAAGAGGCACTGAAACATTCTGAGTGTGAATCACCTACATTCAGGGTAAAAACTTAAAATTAGGAAAAGAGGCACTGAAACATTCTGAGTGTGAATCACCTACATTCAGGGTAAAAACTTAAAATTAGGAAAAGAGGCACTGAAACATTCTGAGTGTGAATCACCTACATTCAGGGTAAAAACTTAAAATTAGGAAAAGAGGCACTGAAACATTCTGAGTGTGAATCACCTACATTCAGGGTAAAAACTTAAAATTAGGAAAAGAGGCACTGAAACATTCTGAGTGTGAATCACCTACATTCAGGGTAAAAACTTAAAATTAGGAAAAGAGGCACTGAAACATTCTGAGTGTGAATCACCTACATTCAGGGTAAAAACTTAAAATTAGGAAAAGAGGCACTGAAACATTCTGAGTGTGAATCACCTACATTCAGGGTAAAAACTTAAAATTAGGAAAAGAGGCACTGAAACATTCTGAGTGTGAATCACCTACATTCAGGGTAAAAACTTAAAATTAGGGAAAGAGTCTTAATTTCCCACCTGGAAACAGGTAGAGCATGCAAGCTTCACCAGTGCATCAGGGTGACATGTTGCCAGTACAGCAGGATGAATTATTAAGGGACAAAAGTCCCCCCCACACATTCCCATCTTGACTACACATCATTGTGATTACATTCATGACAATACAGCTCATTAAAATACTTTAGGCTTGAAAATTCATTTCTACACTGTTGTCTGTTAAAATACTATTACAAAAAAACCCATTTATTGGGTTTTTTGTTTGAAAAGAATGGCAGTAGTCTATGTGCTTTTAGCATTATTTACCCAGTAAATGCTAACTCTCAGCTAACACCAAAGCACTGTTCCCACAGGAACAGAATTCACAGCCAATCAACTGTATTCCCGTTTCTGCTGTGGAACCTTCACTTTTTGCTCCTTCCCCCATGCTTTGGCATCATCGGACCCAAGGATCTATCAGATCCAGGGAGATCTGGACAGATGAGCCCAACAGAAGAGGTTCACATGGTACTTACTCTGTTAGCACAGCCTGAAATTTTTACCTGGTGTTACATTCGCACGGAGACAGAAATAACCTGAGGTCCACAAGTGGGGTTTTTTTGGGAGTAAGAAGTTGCCCTCATACCTTGCCCCATTTTCATCTGAACCCTGGAAACCACAGCTCCAAAGCAGCCCCTACACCTGCTCTAATCACAAACTTCAGGAGAGAAGGGGTAAATTTTAAGGCTAGTCCTCTTTCCGTAACTGCTGCCATACTACAGTCACCAAGACCATACTTTCGTGGGGCATTAAAGCACGGAAATGAGTTAAAATCACATTAAAAAAAAACCCCATCTTGTTCAAACCACCTTCAAAACACAACTCTCACGACTTTTATTTTGTATTAGCCTTGAAACTTTGTTATTTATTTATGCTGCTGCTGACGTTTCTCCGCCAAACACGTAAAGAATAGATAATAAAGCCAACCTATGATTTTAAAATTCCTTAGCGTGCCTGAGAGAGGCTTCTCACAAAATTAAATGCCAAGCTTTTCTCCTGGTGTCTGCTCAAGATCTCTGATGGCTGATCCTTACAGAATACCTGTCTGAGGCCAAATGTGACGTGACCAGTCTTAAAACATGGCACAAAACGCTGTTAAAAATGATCACTGCAACTGCACAGGCTTCTCACCCACCTTCGGCACAGAAGAAAAACTATTTCAATCCCTCATTAAAAACACTTTTAATTTGACATCAGAAGCACTAGAAATCGACCACCTTAACAAAATGAAGACACAAGACGAGACACGAAGCTTCATAGCCCACCTTTCTTCTTGACTGGCATTCTTCGTCCTACTTCTGAATCTGGTCGCAAGCACTTATTTACAGGTATTAACGACGTGCTACCGGTACACTTTGCCAGGTCAGCAACTATCTACTGCAAAACACTTCTACAGTTCAGTTAAGAAATGCAGCTTCAATCTTCATTCCTATCAATACTTGCTGTTTCCTTGTACTGGACCTCCAATGCTTCCCACAAATAAGAAGGGGGGGGAAAAAAAAACAAGAAAAAAAAAAAGAGAGAGAAAAAAGCTTTTTGATTTTTTTTTTCTTCCAAGAGATCTTTTCAATTTCTTTAAAATATATTTGATCTATAAAAATACAAGATAAAATGTCTCTCAGCAATATAAAACCTGAATATAACTCCTCTTCTGGCAGCACAGTTTGAAAAGTAAAAGATTTTATGTAATAACAATTAAGGCACAGTCCATCTCTAGGCAGCTGTCTCAATACTCCACCTGTACGTGCTTGAAAACGTATTATCTGCAGGACAAAAACGCCCAAGTAATCCAAGCAAGGAGGAAGACAAAAACAATCCAAAGTGGCTCCTCTAACTTCTTTCACTTCTTGAATTAATTCTGCTAGCTATGCATTAGGTGACTACACAGCAGACTGAAAAAGTCTTTTTCCTCACCAGACAACAGCCTTCCCCTCTTACCCAACAGAAGTCACTGGCCAGTCACTTCCATTTTTATCATCTGCGAGCCACCCAGCCTTACGGTCTTTAATGTCCCTCTGATCCTCCCATGTATTACAAGAGAGGATTGAAAACGAGGAAAGCAATCCTTTGACCTGGAATTATTAAAGTGACAGTGCTGCTCACTGGGTACTTTGGCAGATTGCTTTCTACTGGAGTTCATTTAATTCATGCCATTTCTTCCCTTTTCACAGCAGCCACCTCGTGAAAGAGGAATAAGAAGAGTTAGGAGAAGAGCTTCACAAAAGGTTCATTTTCAGAGATAATGAAATAAAAAGCAAGCCATGAAATCAGTCCAGAGTTTCCCCACTCAGAAGCGCAGGTGGTTGGCTTCAGTAGGAGCCTCTCTCTCTCTCTCCCCTTTTCTGGAAAAACAAGAAGAGAGAAACAGAAACGGGATAGATTTTCCTCATCTAGCTAGCTGGAAGTATGAAAAGGGTAGAGATGCTCCCAACGCTTCCCTTCACGGCATGAGGACTGAGATGCACATGACAGAGCGTTATACTGCATCTTCTTTAGGAGATGAAAACTGTATTTGTGAAGGGGGCGGCTCTGTTTTGCTCTTTAATGTTCACAATTGGGATGTGTCTGTCCCCGCTTCCCTCCGAGCAGGGACCTCCCTTCCCCCTCGCATCTCCTGATTCAGAAAGGACCTTCTGTTGCTTTCTGAAGCGGGTCACGGCAGAAAAGGCTAATGTGGTTGGTGGAGTACTGGGATGGAGTGCAGGTGAAGTGGAGGAGCCGGGCCAGGTTGAAGGAAGAGGCCGATTTCCCCCGGGTTGCAGGGACAGGCGAGAGGCAGGAGCTGAGGGGATGAGGGAGGGGACGGAGGTGGGGCGAAGCGAGACGCAACCGAGGCGAAGGGGGCTAGGCGGAGGCAGAACAGAGAGCACAAAGGAGCTGGTGGAGAGGGAAGAGGACGGCAAGGCAGGAGAGGGGCGGAAGATGCAAGGGCTGAGGTAGGGCAAGCGGGAAAGGAGCGCAGAGATGAGAGGAGGGGGCCGCGGGCAGCGTCCGGAGCGGGGTGCTGAGGCCCGGGTGAGGGGAGGGGGTCAGCGGGTTACCCCGAGGACTGGGCCTCCCCCCATCGACGGCTCCTCGCTCCGCTAGGGGGAGTCCCCGCGTCCCGGCCGCCGGCTGCAGAATTCCCGCTCAGCCCCGTCGCCATGGAGGAGCTGCGCCGCCGCCGCCATCCGCCGCCCCTAGCAACGAGCACCGGGCCGGGTACTGACCCCCGTATGCCGGCCTGAAGCCAATCGGGAGCCGTGGTGCTGGGCCGGTGGAGAGCGCCCAATCAAAGGTGTCCTCTGAAGCTCCTGGGTCATGTGAGCGGGTAAGATGGCTGCGCGCAGCAGAGGGACGTGAGCTAGGTGGAGCCATGTTGTAAGTGGCGGGGCCTGCTCGGCGGGACCGGACCGGTAAGGGCGGTTTCTGTCGGGAGCAGTTCAAGGTCGTGCCGGTGGGCCTCCAGCCCCGACAGGGAGGCTGCGAGGGTGAACGTGGTGCGGGGATGGCTCCATGGGGGTTAAAAACGGCCGGTGACGGCTGCTAACGGCTTCTGGCGGGGGGGGTGGGGGGTGAAAACCCGGTGCGAGGGAGTCGTAGGCTCCCACTGTGAGAGTATATGCCCAGAACAGGGCCTGGGACATCCAGCTGCCTTACGCAGTGGTGCGCAGGAGGACAGGGAGGGCAGTGTATAAGTCATGGTATTTAAAGCTCTGTGACATAACGGCTGTGGTTCGCTCAAATAGCAGGTTTGGACACCCTGGCAAAAGGCCTCAAGGCAGGCAGGCACCAGGCAGGCACCAGCCCTACTTATCCTAGGTGAGGTCCTGCCTACTTGTCCCTGCTTCCTCGCTTCCTGCATCCTGCAACGCCTGAATCAAAGCAAGCACAGTCCTGAAGATAGGCCTCAGCCTTCTAGCTATAAAAGAAACTTAAGGCAAGTGCAATCAACATAGTCTGGGAAACCCTCCTCTGGGGAAAAAACATCTAGAAAAACCATTTGGATCACTAAATGCGAGGTTGAATCAAAAACTGCTGTGGTGGGTTGACCTCAGCTAGCTGCCAGATAACTGACCAAGACATTATTTACCACCTACCCTCTATTAACTGATCAGATGGAAAAGGTATGGTTAAAAGATTGTGGGTCAAGATAAGGACAGGAAGATCATTTAACAGTTACTATTACTGACAAAACAGGTTAGACTTTGGGGAAATTAATTTATTGCCAGTTAAAATTGTAATAGGGTAATAAGAAATAAACATTAAAACACTTTTCCCTCTTCCCCACTTCTTCTCAGGCACAACTTCATTCGCCATTTTCTCCACCTCCTCAAACAGCACAGGGGAAGAGGGAGTGGAAGTCATGGTGAATTCATTACATGTTGTCTCTAGTGCACTCATCCCTTAGGGCTCCAGCATGGAGTCCCGCTGGCGGGACGCGGCGCGCTCCCCTGGCGGGATGCGGCATGCTTCTTGTATGCAAGTTCTTCCCATGGAGTGCAGTTCTTCAGAAACATACTGCTGCAGCCTGAGTCTCCTCTTGGTTCTTAAGTCCTGCCAGCGAACTTGGTCCAGTGTGGAATCCTCTCTGCCGGGAGCCTGCTCCGCTGTGCCCTTGCCATAGGGTTGCCGCCACCTTTGAGTGCATCCACCTATTCCAGTATGGGGTCCTCCACAGCTGCAGGTGGATATGTGCTCTACCATTAACCCCTATGGACTGCAGAGAAATCTCTGCTCCAGCACCTGGAGCACTTCCTCCCCCTCCTTCTTCACTGCTCTTGATGTCTGCAGAGTTGTTTATCTTACATGTTCTCTTTCCTTTCCTCCTGCTGCTGTACAGCAGTTTTTACTCTTTTTTTAAAATACATTTTCCAGGAGGCACAACCATTGTTGCTTAGCCTTGGCCAGGGATGTGACCATCTTGGAGCCTGCTGGCATTGGCTCAACCAGATATGGGGGAAACTTCTTGCAGAAGTCACCCCTGTAGCCCTCCTGCTGCCAAAACCTTGCCATGTAAGCACAATACAGCTGTATGCATTCTGACTTAATATACATTTCTGGCGAAGAATACTGTAATGGAGGGGTGACTAATTAATGTGAGGTATGATTTGCAAAGATTAATATTAATATTCAATATTCATAACTCTTGCCACCCTGACCACTGATTTTAATAACAGTTCTTCACACGGTCATGGAAACTTTATACAGATAATAACACAGGATCTAGAAATAACTAGTAATAACAGAACATTAATTGAACTGGAAGAGAAGGTTCCTGCAGTGGATGTTCTGCTTGCAGTCTGCTTGCCCACTAGATGGACTCAAGGAGCTCCTTTCTGCTGATGGCAAAAGGCAATGGTGAATTACAGGAGGCTTGAAGTATTTACTCACAAAATTATCTCCCGACTCACAGGGCTGGCTACAGCTTCAGACAGTACCCAAATCCTTTCAGGGAGTTAGTTCTGTTACTGTCTTGTCAGCCATTGAGACTTCTGATTCTTCCCAGGCTTCAGGGTGCTGGGGAAAGGAGGCAGACAATCTCTGACCTGGTCCTGATCTCTCTAGACAATCTGTGTATCTGCAGGACTTGCTGTCTTGGCAGGAGACTTTCAGGAGCAGGCAGGATGCAATGCCCTGTGCAGTCTCAGCACGGTGTCACACTGGCTGTGCAGGCTGAGTACGTGGAGGCATTTAGAGCCTGTTCCTGGTAAACTCTTGGCAGGCAGTTCAGGATGCAGTGAGGCGGCAGCAGCACACTGCGCTACCTGCTCATCCCTTTTTATCAATACAGCCTGAGACTAAAGGGCCTTTGGACACAGAATAGCCAATCAGAATGGCAGTTAACCAAGCTTGACCATATTAGGTGAAGCCATAGGCTTGCTTTACCCTTTTTAGGGCAGAACACAGACCTTGCACAAGGCATACACAAGCTGAGCCTGTGCACCTTGTTTACCACAGCATGCAAACAAATTTGAGCAAGCCAGAGTCCTCAGTGGCTCCAGGTTCTTTGTCCTCTTTCCTGCAGTTTCTTCTCCCCATAGCAGATGGAGGGAAAGGAGAAAAACATGTCTGGACAAGCCAGGACACGTATAAGCCTATTTTGGCCTGCTTAGGCCTACCACAAGAAGTACCAATAAAAAAGTCCTTATTTATGGACTATAAAAGCAGAGTAGATATTTTAATAATTTTTTTTTTTTTTCAAAGGATGAATTAATTTGTGGATTTTTTTTACAGTTCTATTTGACAGTTAAGTCAAATTTAAATATGGAGTATTGCCAAAAGTTGTTTACCACTTAGTGTCCTTTCATGTGCTGCAGGATTTGGAACCATTGTGTTAGAAGGTGATCCAGCTGGAAAAAAAAACAACTGGACTGTCCATTGTTGTTCTGAGCAGTTTTCTTCTTGTGAGTTTCCTGTATAGCCCTGGGCTTGGAGATGCTCAGGCAGGAGTGTCTGGAGAGTGAGACTGTCCATTTTCATCACAGCAAGTACTTAAGCTGTCTCAGAAGAATTGTCAAACCACAGCTGCAATGTCACTAAAGAAAGCACTTTGGGAGGGTTTGTGTAGTCCTAAGTATCATAGACTTCTGTAGCTGGATTGTGCCCTCTGCATCTGGAAACTCTGCCATGAAAAACAGGAAGTGCATTTGTGATTATGTAGTGCTAAGAGTCTGAACGTTTCTTTCATACACACATTTGTTTGTTCCTTGTGATCCAGGACTTCAAGATGGCAGGAAGAGAGTTTCTTGAAGTAGATTCCCCACAGCAAAGGCTACTTTTGGAAAGATTTAAGCATATGGAAACCATACAGAAGATGCTCAGTGAGCTTCCTAAAGCAGATCAGTAAGTGCTGGTAAAATAAATGAAGATCAATTCATCAAATGTTTCAGGTGTTTTGGAGGCTTTTCTCTTCTCTTATTCTTGTATTGCAAATCTTCCTTACAGTTAGGAAAATACATAATTGTGAAGGTACAGAAGAGAAAACTTGGGTTGTATTTTTTAAATATGGTTAGTTCACTGTTACCTGTGGTCCTGCTCAGCTGGATTCTGGCATGTGCTAAGGCTCGGGCATGACTGATCAGCCCTGACTGGCCCCAAGCACTCAGTACACTCCTGTGCTACAGCTAATGTATTTTCTAGGAAACTGAAATGTTTTAAGAGCATAAGGCAGATAGTGTTGTGATTCTGCAGGATTCATCTTGTGGCCCACAGGGCTGGCCTGGGGCCATAACTGAGTAAGCATCAACCTGCTAGTTCCTGCATTTCATTCTGTGCTGCTCCCTGTTACAGGAAGGTGAGACTGAAGTATCCAGGTGGTGGTGGACAGGTCAGCAAGAGCTGTGCAGGCTCACCACCAGGGTTCTGTGCAGCACAAAATGAGCTTCTGGGCCTCACAAACAGCCTCTTTGTGGTTTTGTGACAATTGTTTTTCACTGCAAAATCTTACTAGACCTGACCTGGTTCTGTAAAGAGCCATTTGCATGCATATATCATCTAAGATATATTTTGTATAAATAAGAGTAATACTTTGTTTTGGTTTGGCCTTTCAATAGAACAAAATTGCTGGCTAGACAGTGTCAGTAGTAACACAGGGCCCTCCACAAAGGTGAGAAAGAGCAATGCTCAGGCTTTATCCCTCACATTACAGTTTGCTGGGTAGATTTTTGTAGGATCTGCATTCACACGCTCAACTTACAACACCCTCAAAATTGCTGTGGAGCTAAGGGGGGAGGCAGATGCCTCAGGAGTGGTGTGGCAGCATCCTAATAGAAGCTATGGGTAACAAGGGACTGCTGGGCCTTGGAAAGAAAGAGCTGCTGGGGTGTATGCCTTTATTTGCAAGTGCCCTGGCAGGACTTAGAAGTCTGCATATCCAGAGGAGTGGTCAGTAATGGCCAACCCCAAACAACCCCCACTTCCAAAACTAAAAATCCCTCTAAACAAAGAAACCTCCCAAACCCAACCCTTTCTTCTCCCCCTGCCCTTCCCTGAAGCATAAGAGTTCTGTACATCAGTCAGCCTGAGCAGATTCTGCTGGTCCTGGGTACTGTAATGTCTCCTTTGGATTCCAATTATGCTGCTAGATTTTAATCTCAATGCTACATACGTGTATATGCATGAATGGATTTCATTGCCTGATTTTCAAGGGCACCAATAGAATGACATGTCTGGTTTGCAGAAGCTCTATTCTGGGGACACTGTCAATGACATCCAGTGTTGGGGCAATGGTAATTTGAAAAGCAAATCGATCCCCTTCCTTTCAAAACTCACCTAAGGGTTGCTCCTAAATAAGGGCAAGATGAATCTGGCCAGTTCTTTTGCTATAGAGCATCAGAACAGGATTGTTAGGAGCTTGCTTTCATGGATTAAAATCTGGTATGTACCAAGAATGAAAGTATTTTTCTCTTAAAAATGAGAAATGGTGTCACTGATGTCAGCTATTTTGAATTTAGGTTTTGCAGAACTGGCACCTACATCTCTGAAGCCTTCTTTTGTATGGTTTCATCAGTGATTTAACATTACTCTAAGCATTAGCATGCAGAAATCTGAGTAGGTGGATTTTTTAAAAATCAGGCGTTTTAGGTGCTAAATGGTTAAGAGACTGTCACATTTGATTGTTTTGCAAATAAATGTGACATTTAGCCTAGCATAAATTTGGTGACTGGTTAAGCATTTTGTATTCTTTAGGGCTTTAAAGGTAACTCCAACTTATGACACGTTTTAAGAATATACTCTTAACACAATAATATTGGCACAGCCTCAGAATCACTGGAAGGCACTGAGAATTGCTTTGCCTACCAGCAGTTCTCATTATGGGAAGTTTAGATTTGTGGAAAACAGAAACGAAGAGCTGTTTCCACTAATAACTCTGTGCCAGGTGTAATGCTAAAGATGAAGCACAGCTTCCTTCTGTGAGTCAAATGAAATAAATCACCACCTGCTCATCAGGCTTGTAAAACTGGCATGCTTTCCCATTCCCTCTCCTGTGTTACCTGCTGTGCTGCAATGTACTCAAATGGGAACTGTTTGTCAAGGTATTAAATACTATCTCTGACCAGACTTTGTTCTGTTCTGCCTTCACCATATCACAAATTGCAACAGAAGCAGCTGCTCTAAACCATATGTTAGAATCATAGCAGATCTCAGAATCCAGTTCTTCTCTTACCAAGGCAAAAACACAAATCTCCAGTTCTATAAACCAGTATGTAACCTTTAACTAGCATCACCTCCCAGAGAGGCAGGACCTTCAAATCGTCTGTTCCATGCACACAAGAAAGGCTTACAGTTCTCCAGCCTACAGCGTGGCTACAAATGACCTGCCAGCAGCTGCTGACATCATTATTGCAAGACTGTTGATCTGTTCTGTAAGCTCTTGTGTACTTTGAGGTAAGCAGGCTAGAAACAAGGCTGGGTACAGGAGCTGGCTGTGATTAAAGGTATGTTTTAATTTCTTCTGAGAAAACATTTTCCTTAGGAAGATGCTGATTGGGAAACTTCATTAAGTTTCCATTAGCCATAATAAGCTCTAACGTGATGTAGCAAGAAGCTGTAATGTGACGTAGTAGGAGGCCAGCTGTGCTGCAGGTGGAGGCTCTGCTATAACTTAGTATAATAATGAATTGTAGAGAAGGCTTCTCAGCCTTTTTATCACTTAAGGTATCTGTAAACTCAGGCATGTAACAGGCATTGGCTTTACTGGTTGATTTTAAAAGCAGTTTCTTTGCATTTTACACCAGTGAGAGATTTACATCTCTTACCTTACTGCAGGATATCCAGAAGTGAATTGCAGCTGTATAACCCAAAGTATTTTTTGTAGTTCTCAATACTTGGAGCAACTTTTCTTCTTTCACAGGAACCTGTGTAACCATGGATCATACTTCCTTGCAGCAAATTCAAGCTTATGTGGCTTAGCAGCAAATAACTTCTTCAGGAACATCCTCCATGTCAGAAAGGCTTCCATAGTATCAGCTTTGCCAATGGCTGTTATCCCATTCATTTCAACAGCAGCAGTTTATGAAGTTTTCTTGCGTCAGCCTTTATTTTCAGGTAAAAATCTTATTATTGCTTGTTTTGGAAAGGGCTTTAATTTCTGTGCACAGCGTAACGCTAGAGGAGCTTTTCCTCCCTGTGGAACACTGGTCTTGGAACTGTTTTGGTCTTGAAAAACCTGAGTTTGTAAAGCAGTTTGGAAAAAAAAAATCTAAAATGCACTGGGCAGCAGTGAGCACCTAAAGTTGAATGGGAAAGCTGAAAAATTCTGTTATGCATCACAGACTTTAAAAAAAAAGAATTTTTTTTTTTTTTAAAGTTTTCACCCAACTTCATGTAAAAGTGACTGCAACAAAGCCACTTCGTTTCCCCCATTTGTATGATTTCATTTGAAGGTCAACTTTAGAGTGATAAATTCTTCATGGGCTGGAATAACTTCCTTTTTTTTCAAAAGGAAGAATCCTTCTGTAAATTCTTGCCCAGCTTTATCAAGCACATCTGTCCCATGTTGGGAACTGTAAGGTTAAAGAGAGACCTCTAGGGACTGGAAGATTGTAATTCAATCCCATAATTCTGTTATCTCTTCATAAGCTCACAGCAAGCCCAGCTCGTTCTCCTTTCCTCCCCCTCCAGCCTTGTGTCGGGCAGGAGCTGCGTTATCAGGACAAACATGTAAGGATAGGCCTGGTTTGGGGCCTCCAGAGGCTGTGCTTAGGCCTCTTGGGTGACAGAGGCATGGGGTGGGGGGAGATTGGAGCACTGGGGATGATAGATTTAGTTTTGGGTTGGGGGAAAATTCAGGGGGGTTGCTTATGGATTCTGTATCTGCTTTGTAATTTCTATCTGTAACTCTCTCCAAATATAATTCTGTTTTTCTCCAATTCGAGAGCTTCAGTCTGTCAGCTCTTTAAACCCATGACAATACGTTTCCATGTTGTTGCATGCAGCTTATAAATTGATATGTTGAAGCTATGTGGATATTGACAGGGAAACATTTTGTTTGTTATGCAGGTGAGATAAACTGTGAGGTCTGTGCTGTGGTCAGAGGAGGATTAATAGGGGCTGTTGTGGGTGGTTTCTATCCTATTCTCATGGCTCTCCCTGTGAATGCAAGCTTCGCAGCCAGGTATGTCTTACTAACCTCCAGTGCATGAAATGTTTTTGTTGGTTGCACCTTCAGGTTTTGGGTTAGATGCTGTGGACTTTTGATCTCTGCATAACTCTCTTTTTGTAGGCATTTCAGATGTGGAAGGAATTTACATTAAGGTGTGATGGTTTGGGAGTTCCCTGCCCCCCACACTTTGTAAAATCCCCCACACTAGACTCAGCCAGCTGGAAGTTAAGGACTGAAGCTCTGTTTACAGCTCAGCACAATGGACAAGCAGAGATAGACACAACAGACAGGAATAGTTACAGACAGAGACAAGTTAAAGGCGATACAGAAACACAACTCCCCTTCCAGAAATCAGAGACCCCAGGAGGGGCTCCCAACCACCCTTCCACCTTCTCCCCAGCCCTCTACCTTACCCCAAGGTTTGCCTTATGTGCAAGGTGAGTTTGGAGGATGGGCCAGGGAAGTTAGAAGAAAAGTGGTTAGTGAGGTTACTCGGCAGAGAGGAGGAGGCCAGAAGCTAGACAGCCCAAGACTCTCCAGGAGAGTGCCTTATCTATGTTTTGTGCTCTTGTCTTACACATCTCAGCAAGCCTATGAGTGCAGCAGACATCACCATTGTTTTCTTCTCACAGCCTATAATTTTCTCCATTAAAATATTCCAACTAGCCTCAAACTAGCACATAAGGTCATCTAATTACAAGACAAAGTTTGAATGCCTGGCATAGCTTTCACTAAGTAAAACATAATCTGTAAATTGATAGACTGTAAGGTACTTGTGTTCAGCTGGATCCTGACAAGCTACCCATGATGTGGCTGGGCTGGGCTGTGAAATTCTGGTTGCTGCCCTGCTAAGCAGTGAGGGTTGGCTGCTTAGTACTGTTTGGCTAGACCAAGGCCAAGGGACAGGACCCTACTGATCATTGGCAGTGCCCAAGAGCCAAACTCTTTGGCAAGTATCATTCTGTAGATGGGGTCAGGACACAGCAAGGGGCAGTGAGAGTTGGCGAGACATCAGGACACAAGTCAGGATGGTTTGTAGCATTGATAGACAGAGCTCAAGGCCACCTGGTGAATTTAACTGAGAGGAGGGAGAGAATGACTATTTAAATATTTATGAGTTTGATGTTGAATGTTGACACTTGCTTTGGACAGAAATAAAGTATTTCTACCACTGTTTATGTTGTTTAGGTATTCCTCATCTCCCTTGCCAGGGAAAGAAAATCTAGTACGCTTCTGGCTCACAGTTGCTCAGCCTGTCTTTAGAAAGATGACTTTGGGTGTCGTGGTCCAGGCTCTAACTGGATCATATCTTGCCACTAAACATCACGGAATATATTTCAAAATACTGGAGCAGATGAGCACTGCTGGCAGGAATCCTGAAGAGTTACAAGCATGAGGTTAAGCAATTTTTCAGGTTCCTTGAACAACAACATTAATAAACAAAGAGAAGTTGCTGCTTGCTGGTTTGTTTTTTATTCTAGCAAAATAAAGTAAAAAATTTGCATTGGCATTCTCAGTTCTGAGAAAGGGAAAGGCTGAAGGACTTGGAGTTTTTTAGCCTAGAGAAGACAGGGGGGATCTGCTCAATGCTTATAAACACTTCAAAGGTGTGCATCAGGTGGTTGGGGCCAGTCTGTTTTCAGTGGTACCCAGTGAGAGGACAAGAGGTAACAGATACAACGTAGGAAGTTCCATCTAAAT
The DNA here is from genome assembly GCA_013396675.1 of Eubucco bourcierii. NCBI lineage: Eukaryota > Metazoa > Chordata > Aves > Piciformes > Ramphastidae > Eubucco > Eubucco bourcierii. Next base: position 10,797 of record VWZE01014615.1, on the reverse strand, counting down.
ATGAGGAGGAACTTCTTTGAGGGTAGTAGAGCACTGGAGCAGGCTGCCCAGAAAGGCAGTAGAGTCTCCACCTCTGGAGTCATTCAAAATCTGCCTGGATGCCATCCTGTGCAACCTGTTCTAGGTGAACTTGCTCTGGCAGGGGCGTTGGATTACATGATCTCCAGTTCCTATCATTCTGCAAATGCAGGTTAAGTTTTCCGTTAAGTCCAACTTAATGTTTGTACCTCAATAACATTTTTATAAAGACAGGTGGTTTTCTTTTAAAATGGGGGAAAAATAAGCATTTATATTGTCTGCTTAGCTTGGCTCTGGGGTGATGCTCCATCTTTTAGAAGCTGTATAAATTGGTATTATTGGGAAAAGGGTGTTTGCTTCATAAGCAACAGTGAATTTGGGGAAGTTGGGGAGGTGTCAGGGTGAGGGTTTTCTAGATTCCTTAAAAGCTGGGGTATTTGTCTCACTAAACTTTTCTCCATTCTGCTAGTACAGTATTTCTGTCACTGAATCACACACAGAATCATTCAAGTCAGAAAAGACCCTTCCTTGGGATCAAATCCAACCATTAACCATGCTCTACAAAGTTCATCCCTAAACCATATCCCCAAGCATCACATCCAAATGACCTTTAAACACATCCAGGGCTGGAGACTCAGCCACCTCCCGGGGCAGCCCATTCCAGTGTCTTACCATTCTTTTTGTAAAAAAGTTTTTCTTGATGTCCATTCTAAACCTACCCTGTTGCAGTTTGAGGCTGTTCCCTCTTGCTCTATCACTAACTGCCTGTGAGAACAGACCAGCACCAACCTCTCAGCAAGGGCCTTTTAGGTAGCTGTAGACAGCAATGAGGTTTCCCCTTACCATCCTCTTCAAACTAAACAGACCCTGCTTCTTCAGCCTCTCTTCATAAAATTTATTCTCCAGCTTCACTGCCCTCCTCTGCACCTGCCATTCCCCAGCTTCACTGCCCTCCTCTGCATCTGCCATTCCCCAGCTTCACTGCCCTCCTCTGCACCTGCTCCAGGACCTCAACGTCCTTCTTGTACTGAGGTGCCCAAAACTGAACAGAATACTGGAGGTGTGGCCTCAGCACTGCTGAGTACAGGAGACAATCACCTCCCTGCTCCTGCTGGACACAGCATTTCTAATACAAGCCAGGATGCCATTGCCTTTCTTGGCCACCTGGGCACAGGTTCATATTCAGCTGCTTATCTATTAGAACCCCCAGGTCCCTTTCTGCTAGACAGCTTTCTAGACACACTGCCCCAAGCCTGTAGCATTGCTTGGGATTGTTGTGACCCAAGGGCAGGAGCTGGCATTTGGCTTTGTTGAAGCTCATCCTGTTAACATCAGCCCATCAATCCAATCTACCAAAGTGTCTCTGTAGAGCCTCCCTACCCTCATGAAGTTTAACACTCCTACCTAACCTGGTGTTATAGTGTGTCATCATTAAGTTTACATATAGATCCTTATCATCAATAAAGATATTAAACAGAAATGATGCCAACACTCAGCCCTGAGGAACACCAGCTATGACCAGCTGCCAGCTGGTCACTCACTCAAGGCTATTGCAGGGGTCACACTATACACTGTAGAGAACTCTAAGAGCAATCCCAGAATATACATCTAGTGACCAATTAAAAGCCTAGTCAGAAAAAAAGCTTTGTCTTTGCCACTAGTTTGTCTTGACATCAGTATTTCCCTGAAGCAGGGAACTCTACTGATAGATCCTGAATGGCTGTTACTGTGGTTTCTCAGCTACATCTAGGTTTTAAGGTAAGTGGTACAGAATAATTTCTTCTACACACCAGGCTTGTCTTCACCATTGGCAACTCCATGTTCTAGAGCAATAAAAATTGCTAATTTTGCTGCTGCATGAACTATCTGCATTGTATTGCAGTTTGAGAACTAAATCAGGATTTTTTTTTCTACAGAAACAATCACCTCAATCTGCTGTATGGTCTTAACTGTAAGACCTGTACAACTGCTGGTCAACAATCATGTACACTTCAGAATAATTCTAGTGGCTCCTGTGATGCACATGGAAATATTTACTAATGAGAATGAAGACTTGAGCATCTAGAGTCTTAATTGGTTTGGTTTAAAATTCATTACAGAATGGTTTGGAAGGCACCTTGAAGACCATCTAGGTTCAACCTCTGTGCCATGGGCAGGGACACCTTCCACTATCAGATTGCTCAAGGCTTTATCCATCCTGGCCTTAAAGACTTACAGGGAGTGGGCATCCATAACCTCCTTGAGCCATGTGTTCCAGTGTCTCACCCCCTTCATTGTACAGATTATTTTTTTTTTTTTACTATCCAGCCTAAATCTACCCTTCTCAAGCTTCGATCCATTCCCTCTCATCCTAGCACTACACGGTCTTACAAACGGTCCCTCCTCCCAGCTCTTGTAAGTCCCTTTCAGGTACTGGAAGGATGCTGTAAGATCTCCCCAGAGCCTTTTCTCCAGATGGAACAGCCCCACCTCGCAGCTTCTCAACAATGTATCAAAGGAGTTTGTATATCTGTTCTTTCCTAAAACAAAAATGTTCACAGCTCTGTAACCACCAGCAGCACCTTGATTTGTAGAGGGAGGGAGCAAAGACATACTACCTCTGCAATGGTGGCAATGCCATGTTAGTTCCATTTTACTTAATTCAAAGTACTGCTGTATCCTGCGGTCTTCCAGTTCTGCTCTGCAGGCATCTTGGTTTTACCTTCATCACCCTCACTTTAGAGGAGCAAGGATTTTATAACACTGAGAATCCTGGACATCACCAGACTCTAACCAACAGAATCACTTAACTGTGACAATAAAAATAAAATAAAGGTAGTATTTGCAATAGTATCTTTAAGAGTAAAAATTAACAGCTTAAGTATCTTTAAGAGTAAAATTTAACAGAAAAAAATTAACACAATCTGATTGTGAGCATTTAGCAAGAGAATAGTTAAGACATTGTAAGCAGGTCTTTGTTCCTTTTTAAAGCGCTGAGTCAAAACTATCTTCCATTTCAAGTTTTACTTTCATTTTGGTATCAATTCAAGTGATAATTATTCTCAATCAAAATGCATGCACTGATATTTAATGATCTGACTTGGACAAATGCCATTTTGTTAGATACTAATTTCTTTGGGCAAAAGGTGAAGATCCTATGTAACAAGGAAAAAAGTCACACTCCTCAATGTTTTTTAATGAGGTGCAAAGACCGATACTTGTTTCCACCCTAACAGATGAATACTCAAGTTGTGAATATGTATTCTAAGTGTTCAGGGTGGGTCATGTCAGAGGTCAGCTATGCACATCTTGGGGCACAAAGGTGTTGTGCTTATAAAAAGAGGAACTTGTCAGATGTATGCTGCATACTTCTTAAATTGTGGGAGAGTAAAAAAAAAGTTTTCAAAAATAAGTTAAAGACTGAAACTGCTTCAAAATTGAGTAGGACACCAAGCTGCTGTCAGTAAGGTCCACCAAGCATACACAGGGAGCATCCTGAGGGAAATCTGGAAATGCTACTTCCATTCCCCATTACTAATGGGAGGCACAATATACCTCGTACAACTCTCAAAGAAGTCAAAAACCAAGCTTTGACCAGTTCTTAGCCTCCTACCAATAGTAACAAACTCCTTGCAAATGCTGCCTCCCATGTGAAAATCTGAATTAAGTGTTGGTTGTATCCTTTCTTCTACTGTTTTCATAAAGACAAGTCAGTCTCAGACTGTATATCCCACAGCAAGAGCTTCTGTTGCAGTGATAGAAGAATGCATGGGGGATGGACTTTTGACTGCTCCAAGTCTGCCTACTAATGCTGAAACTGGCTATAAAGAATCAACAGAAACACTAAAAGCCTCTAGCTTGTACCATTTCTGATGCTGTATCCACAGTCCTCTGCAAACCCTCATCTCTACCAAGTCTGCCTTAGTCCAGCTCCTGCACCCTCCTGCTAATAAGCAAAGGCAGAATTACTTCTCCAAATCTGCATATTCTACTTAAACTGGGCAAAAAACTTTAGAATCAGCTACTGTAAATGTGCAATTTTAGACAGGGTGTTCTTTAAACACAGAGCCTATTTGCACAACTGTCATACCTAACACATCCTTCAAACATTTAAAGTAGAACCCTAAAACCAGTGTATTGTTGGTTCTAGCAGAAAACCTAACTAAAAGCTCTAGAGAACATAAGTTTTTAAGTATCAGTAAACTTACAAAAGGCCTTTGTGTTTTGCCAAATATCTGTGCTTCACAGGGAAAACTGATTACAGTTTTGACAAGTGGCATGAGAAATCTAATCATCTGGAAACACCAAGAGATGCCACGTGCTGGAGTATGGTTCCCTACATTTACTTTGATGTAATCTCTCTGGACAGCTAGACAGCACAAGCACCACTTTGATTATTCACCCCAGATGCTGGTAAGCTCTTAAGAGAGAAGAGTTAATTTAACAGCTGCATGGTTTTACACAGATGGCACTCTGTTAAATGGCATTTCCAGTTTAACAAATTTCATTGCTAAACATGGGGTGCTCTACAACTGGAGGCCAAATTCTTAAGCACTGGGTTTTGTGAAATGTTCCTTTTTATCAAGGTGCAGACTACTTTCACTAGAATGCCTGGATGATAGAAAGCCAGCTCCATACAAATAATGCATTTAAGATTAACAAAACCCAAGGAGAATCAAGGATCACTCTAGAGCTTTAAACATGTTCTGTCCTTGCAGTGCCCTCAGAGCTTTTGTTACATTCACTCCAATGTTTAGCCTGGAAATAAAAATTCCATATTTAACAGCTTATTATTAACTAATCACCAAACTTCAGACCCTAAAAAATGGGACAGAAAGGAGGAAGCAGCCAACAGACCATGGAAGCGCTTATCTAAGTGTTCTACTCCTCACTGATCAAACGTATCCGTATTAATAAAACATTAGGAAACAACTGCAAAACACGAGGAGAGGTGATTCTCAGAACAGCCCTCTCTCTGGTTCCACAAGTAACACCTTCCTCTTGTCCTCACAAAATTAACTCGTATAGTGGTTCCCATGTTACCCACCCCTCCACATGAATTCATCAGACTAGCCAGCACAACTTGACAGACAGCTGAGAACATTTTCTCCTCCATCCTGATCTTCATCCCTACATACCCTGATCCACATGTTCTCCAACCAATGACCCACATGAATAGCAGAAGCACCATTTCCCTCTGTTTTCCTCATTTTGTGTAATGACCCGCTCAATTAAAACAAGGCATTCATGAGAAAATGCAAAAAAAAAAAAAAAATCCCTCCCCCCCAAAAAAAACCATTTGACCCCATACATTGAAAGAACAAGTGTGATTTTATTACGATATTGTATTCTCATCTGGGTGGCACGTAATTACAAAGAAACATTTACAATATATTTTCAAGTATTAAGTTATATCATTTCAAGGCTTCCACTTCAAAAGCTACATTAATAATACACCATACAGACAGTACAGTCGCTTAAGAGTTTCAAATAACTTCCTCCCCTCTATTTGGTTTAAGTACGATTCAGTAGGCACTAGAAATGCCCGCAGCCACCTACTTCATTGGGACATGACTTTGTTCTTGTACCAGTACACATCACTTTGCATGTTAGAAAATCAGCTACTCTCAGACACAGCTCACAGGTAGTTTCGTTAGAGCAATGTGCTGGTTCATAACAGAGATCAGAACTATGTTCCTGACCTCTGCTGTTTTAGCAGTGATGCAGAAGAAAGGATGCATACTTAATTCAAAAACCACTTCTACACCAAAGTAACCGGAAAAAACGCCATTGTAACATTCTCATACTTGCTACGTTCGTGCTTCTCTTTTCATCAAACATGTTAAGACTTCAAAACAAAGCCTATTCAACAAGTCTGACTAGGCAGATTGAGCCTAGGCTGAGCCTAATTCAATTATTTCAACGTTGAATGTAAGTCAGTACCGGTCTGGATGGTTAACTCTGATTCCTGTGGCACTGGTGTAACCCACAAGCTACAGCAGGGTTACAGGTTACAGATAGAACCTTTGAACAGTCCTGTTGATGCCACAATGGAGGTGTAAAGGTAACACACATCTCACTAAGTCTCTTTTGTGCTGCCAATATACCCTGAACAGATGGGATTCTGCATACAGTGGAATAAAACCTGTTTGATAGGATACCATCTTCTAAAAACCATCTTGGGTAATGATCCCAGCATTCCATTTTTTTGTTTGTTTTATATCAAAGACAGCAAAAGCCCTGTTACCGCTTTATTCACATTTCTCATACTACCTTTTAAAATAAAGCAGGAAATGTGGCCAGCAGCTGGTCCCGTCTCTTCTGCCCCAACACAGCTGAATCCACTTTAGCATAAAGAAAAACAAGGATGCTAAATACACATATACTTCATCGCACAGTGATGTTTCACAAAGAAAATTCAAACTCCTGTTTTACTGATGAACACTTCATGGGGTCTAGCACCAAATGGCTGTGAGAAAACATCTTTATCAACTTAGCCTTAAACATGAAATTTAAGGCTTTAAGAAAAAAGACTTCAGGAACACTGAATACAATCTTATTTTAAGAAGCTAATCAATAATACTGTTTCAGAAAAGTCTATTCTTTGTGAAACCTCACTTTACATATTATCATTTTCACAATCCTTCTTCCCCCAACTGACATACACATAAACATACACATAAGCATACAACTGAAAAAACAACCCACTCTTCTGTGATGGGGAGAAACACTAACTAGTACAACGAAAACACTCCATCGTTTGTCAAACTATTTTTTTCTCCTAGTTCACCTAATTATGGAGCATTTTTCAAATCAGTAGCCTGAAGATACACATTTGCTTATCTCCAAACTGTGCTTAATTATGTTATTAAGTTATAGTTTTCTGGATACTGTAAGAGGCTAAATTAAGAACTCTACAGTGAAATTAAGCACATGCATATACATGCAATATCTTTCAAATTTAATGCTGCTTTGAAGTAACAGGAATTTCAATGTGCATGGGCACAGAGATTTACATGTGGGAAACTAATGTAACAAGTTACTTGGATGCACTGTGTTCTTCAAACCCCAACTGTCATTAGAGATCCATGCAAAAAAGTGACTCCTCTACATTAGGATTCCACTGTACAGACAGAACCAATGTTCAGGTTCTGTTTCAACAGGCAGAACTCCACATTGTGAGTTACAGCAAGCTAAAGAAAAACTTTTTAATGGTACCCTGCAACTCTAGCACTAGACAGTATTTTAGAGCATGTTACAGATTCTCTTTTTTTTCCATGTGAAAGCCATCTACTTACACTTTCGGGACAGTCTATGATAAAAGGCTGTAGATGTCACATCCCCCTTATTAGCATATTTCCCCTTTTCATCTCATACTTAGTTTAATAGGAAATTTCTATTTCAAGTGGCATAAGCATTTCTTTTTTTTTATTCCAAACATAGCTCATGTATCAACTACTACATGCACATTCATTTAAAAAAACGAAAAGAGGAAAAGAGCTAAACAGAATGACATGACTGCAATTTTCACTCCAAGTTATCATTCAGAGCTAAATATTTTGACAGAGTAGGCCAAGGACCAGAGAAATCATTTCCTGAACCAGTCATTACAAGAGACTGGCGTAAGCAAAAGCAAGCTGTCTGATACTGCATTATGGGAATATATTGATCCTTACCAGGTTGCGAGGTGGAAAACGACTGTTCTTTAACCCCTACACAACGGAGCCTGGCAGGGCAAGCACCTAAAAGAGAAACTGTCAGAGAGGTTTTAATAGTAATGTATAACTGAGATGCAGTACAATTTTACATGCATGCTTTCTTTTGCCGATCATTACTAGTTTCTTAAGTCTGTCCAGTGACGATGTCTTAATGAAGTTTTTGGTTTGGTTTTCTAAGCAAGCATTTTCGGCTCCTCAGGACAAGCAGGCTAGACATTAACTGACTCAAGACCAGGTAGTCAGCGTTATCTTTACCGGCAACTGCGAAGCAGAACCGAGCACACCTTCATGCGTCAGGTCGGCATGATCTTTTCACCCAAGTGCTGCAAACGGGCTCTGGCGGCACCTCTGCGTGTGTCAGTTTGCACAACTATCGGAACTGCTGTACGCAGCTTTGCAAAACTCTTATGGCCAAACAAGCTCAGACCACTACGTCCACACACCAGATTTACGTGACCTGTAACCAAGGCCACCATCTGGCTCCCAATGTACCGTTCCAACCTTTTCTTTGTTACCCTGGTCACTTAAGTGCCAGGTTCCCCTCCTCTGCATATCCCCCAATACCACCCCATCACCACTGTATTTATTCTTTTCCTCCGCACCATCGCCTGCTTCCTCCGCCACGACGCGAGGCCCCTAGGGGCGACAACCCCACGAGTACTTGCAGCAGGTACTTGACCCTACATTTTGAAGGAGGCCGCTGCCCGCCGAGCACAGATGGAGCAAAACTCCACCGACACCTGATCCCGGTCCACGTGGAGGCAGATCCCGCCGGGGGCCGCCCACTCCTCCTCAGTCTCCGTCACTATCGCCGCGTCCTCCAGGCCGGGAGGCCGGGAGCTAGGCAGGGCGTAGTCATGGTCGCTGCTCTCGCCGGCCGGCTGGAGGTGATGGTGATGGCGGCGGGGGCTGCCCGTGTCCCTGAAGAGGCTGGTGCTGAGCTGCAGCCCGCCGGCGCGTATCCCGGCTAAGCGGCTCAGGAGCTGCCCCAGGGCGCTCTGGTTAGCCAGCACGGCCCGCAGATAGCTGCTTTCCCGCTCCAGCTCTCGCAGGCGGCGACTCAGGCCGCGGTTGCGGTCCCGCAATTGTCGGTTCTCGGCAGCCAGGCCCTGGAGGCGGCTTTCCAGACCCAGTACGTACTGCTTCTTCTTCAGCCGGTTCAGCCGCGCCGCCGCCGCCGCCTTCAGCCGGCTCCCAGTGCCGCCGTTCCTCCGCCCGGGCGCGGCCGGCTTCTGACCCGGGCCCGGCGCGTGCAGCTGTTCTGGCTCCTCACAGAAACAGCCGTTCAGCTCCGCGTCCAGGTCCCAGTCCGGCCGGGCCGCCTCTAGTAACTCTCCCAGCTCCAGCCCCGGGAACCAGTCCTCTTGCTCCCACACCTCCAGAGGGCCACCGGGCGCCTCCGGATCCTTTTCCTGCCGCCGCGACTCCAAGGCGCCCGCTTCCCGCCGCGGCGGCTGTTGTTGTTTGGGCCGCGCGGGGCCCGGATCCACTTCCCCGCCGCCATCCCGCCCTCTCGGGGCCTGCCCCGCGCCGGTTAGCGGCCAGACGGCGCCCGACGGGCTCGCTCCCCCGGAGGAGGCCGCCAGTAGCTGCGTGAGACTATGGCGCATGGCGACGGCGGGTGAGGGGCCCGGCGGGACGGGACGGAGCCTGAGGGCAGCGGCCGCCCGGCGCTCCCGCCGCGGTGCCTGTTGGGAAGCGGTGCCGTGCGCGACGCCACGAGACTGCGCCCGCGCGCGGGAAAGGAGCGGCTGTGAGGGGAGACAGGGAGGAGGGGGGAGGAGTGCGAGGGGAGGTGTGGAGGGATCTGAGGGAATATGGCGGGAGGGGTGTGGGGCTGGAGGGATGGAAGGAAGTGGGCTGCCGGGAGGGGAGAGCTGTGGGGATGGGGATCTAAGTGGAATGTAAGGAGATGGGAGATTGGTGGGTTGCAAGATCTGTGGGGATGAGGATGTGAGGAAGGAGATGTGACAGGAAGATGGAGAGATATTGGAGGGAGGCGGGGATGTAAGGGGAACTATGGAGATGAGAGGGATGCAGGGGAAGGTATGAGAGGGAAATGTGGTTGAAGAAGGTTTGGCGGTGGGGGAGTATGTCGGGGAAGGGAGTCTGTGAGGAGGAGGTGGTGAGGGGATACAAAGGATCTATAAGT
>VWZE01014613.1:0-42308 GCA_013396675.1 Eubucco bourcierii | reverse complement strand
AACTCTCTCAGCCTGTCCTCACAGCAGAGCTGCTGCAGCCCTCTCAGCATCTTGGTGGCCTCCTCTGGACCCGCTCCAACACTTCCATGTCCTTCCTGTGCTGGGGGCTCCAGAACTGCACACAGGACTCCAGCTGGGGTCTGAGGAGAGCAGAGCAAAGGGGCAGAATCCCCTCCCTCTCCCTGCTGCNCCCACACTGCTCTTGCTGCAGCCCAGCACACAGTTGCTGTCTGGGCTGCACTCACACTGCAGCCTCATCTTCAGCTTTTCATCACCCCACACCCCCAGGGCCTGTTCCTCAGGGCTGCTCTCAGCCATTCCCCACCCAGCCTGGAGCTGTGCTTGGCATTGTGCCTACCCAGGTGCAGGACCTTACACTTGGTCTTGTTGAATGTGATGAGGTTGGTCTGGGCACAGCTCTGCAGCCTGTCCAGGTCCCTCTGGATGGATCCCTGCAAGCACTGTTACAGTTGCATTTGTCTCAACATATCTAAAAATGGTGAAACATGATTTGTGTTATTTCAGGAATTTCTTTGGTTTTGGGGATTTTCTTTTAATTCCAAAGGGGCTCAGTTTTATTTTGGGTTTTTTGGGGGTTTTGTTTTGTTTTGTTTTGCTGATTACATCTGGCAGTTAACCAGTGAAAGCTGAGAAATTCTGAGTACTATATAAATGAATCTCATGTTAGTTCCAAATGAATAATAAAAACCATGGGAAAAAAAAAAAACAACAAACATAAATAAACTCTGAGAACCCAGCAGCACAGTTTTAATGATACTCTATCTCTTTTTGGTTACTGTTTCTATTAGGGCAGGAGAAGACTGGTTGGAAAATGCTGAAACTTATGAAGTCAGCTTCTACAAACGGAGTTTAGATAATGACAACTACATTTTCACAGCTCCATACTACAACAGTAAGTCATCACTGATTTGGAATGTCAGAGCTTGCTAGTTCAATATAAGTGTACTTGTGGAAGTTTCCCATACCAGTTCAGGTCACAAAGGATGCAAGCAGGATGAAATCTATGAAAAAAAAAAATAAAAACTCCTGGTTTACCACCCATTATTATGGAAAAGTTAACTGTGAGAGCTCTGAACGAGGGACATCATAACTTGTTGATTCTGGTGTCCATGTATCCTCAGAATTAACAAGACTGAAAGCATGCAGAGTACAGGTGCTCATTTTTTTGCACTGAAACACTGTTTTACAGACATGCTTTGGCAGAATTGTTTTCAAAAGAAAGAGAAGAAAAGTTGACTCAGGGAGATTAATGCCTTATTTGAGCTGAGTTCTGTATACCTCCTCAGCACCAAACCTACCAAGGGTCCAATTGTGTCCACTTCACCACTGCTTAGTTTAAACCTTGCCTTTGAATTCTATGTCAAATTGCTATTATTCAGTGATATTTAAAACCTTTATATGCACATTATTAGGTGCTCATTACTGGTGTGAGCAGCATTAACCTTGGCAAGCTCATCTAAAAGCAGATGCTGCTGCAGCTGACATATTCCTCTTGAAAGCATATGGCATACTTATTGCATCTTTTCTCGATAAAATATTAACAAAGAGATTAATTAAATTCCCTGAAGCCTCTGTTGTTCCTCAAAGAGATCCACAGAATGTACTTTTAACTTGGTTTATCATAGAATGGTAAGGTTGGAAGAGACCTCAAGGATCATCTAGTTCCAACCCCCTGCCATAGGCAGGGACACCTCCCACTAGTACAGCTCACTCAAGGCCTCCTCCAACCTGGCCTTGAATACCTCCAGGGAGGGAGCAGCCACAGCCTCCCTGGGCAAATCATACTAAGTAGTGTTGAAAGCAGGCTGAGCTCTGTCAGATAAGTAATTGTTGGTTAGTGAGTGGTGTCGATGTACCCTACATTGAAAAATATGCAGACGACAGTGGGATAAAATCTTTGGCTCTGATCCTGGTTTTAACAGAGCTGTTCACATGTGTAAAGCTATTCATAGCTCTCTCCACAGAAGGAAAAAACAAAACAAAACAAAACAAAGAACTCCAGAAAAACCCCTATGGTAATTTCATAAGACAGTGAAGTCATGTAAAAAACATTGAAAAAACATAAACATAAAAACTATTCCTCTTAGTCATCCAAGAGGTGTTAGTGTGAGGTGATAAATGCATAGTACAAGTGAGTCAGTGTTTTTGAAACAGGGTTTTTAAAAAATCATTTGGGTTTTTGAATAATCATTCATTTCCATTTCAGATTAATACGTTTTTATATCTTCCTAACTTTTTTTTTTTCCTTTCCCCTTCCATACTCTCAGAAAGTGGTGCCAATAGCTATGAAACAGGTATTATGGTAAGCAAGGCTGTGGAAATAACAATTAATGGGAAGCTTCTGAAGCCAGCAGGTAAGATGTTGCTGAAACTCTAAACACATTAGTCATTTGTTTGTTGTTCAGCTGTGAATTAGAAATTTAACTGAGCTTGCAAAGGAACTTCACTTTGCACAGCATTCTTTAATCTGAGGCTGTTTTAGTCATGACAATGGAAATCAAGCCAAAGCTCTGGTTGTGTCTGGGTAAGAGTGATTAATTTTTCTAGTCTTGTGAAGGATGTTGGTGGTCAGTCAATTGAACAAAACTCATATTTTATCCTTTTCCAGTTTAATAATTTAGATGCTACTATAATTTTTAACCTGTTTGGTTTTGTTGATTTGTTTGTTTGGGGTTTTTTGTTTGTTTGTTTGTTTTATTTTCTTGTTTGTTTAATTTTCTTGTTTATTTTGGGTATTTTCAGGATTACACAGTTACCTTTTTTTTAAAAAATTCATTTTACTAAAAAAAAAGATTTTCATGTGTTTTTGTTAGTTGTTGGAATAAAGATTGATGCAACCAGCTGGATGGAAAATTTCACAAAAACCACAATCAAGAGCCTGGTAAGCAATTGGCCAAGTCTTTTTGGGTTTTGGTTTGGGGTTTTTTTTTTTGAGCTGTATTTGTATTTCTCAAAGCTTCAGGTACAAATAAGACTAATAGCATTTTTTGTCAGTCACATTGATACCTAGTTCCCAGGTACTTGTAGTGTTTAAATCATCCAAATGCACAAAGTAAATCTATGTGAGTGCATTTTGTACTTGGCTTTCATAATTCTAGAACATAAATAAGGGCAGTCAGTAGGCTCCCTACTAAGATTATTCTGTAGCAGTGAATAAAGCCTGCAAAAGGCTTGGTGAATGTTTTTATTTAATTAATAGTGAACAGCAAAAGTTTTATATTGCAACCAACATCACAGCCATGAAAAGAAAACCCATAAAAACTGTGTGAGGATGATAGGATGGGCTTCCTTTATCACATGACTTTCTCATGCTTTGAGACTTGTGGCCAAAAAGATACTTGGCAGCATATTTCTAGGCTTTCTTTCCATACCCCAAACACAAGGAAATGTGGATTTTCTTTCTCTTTTGCTTTCTACTCACAATACTGACATCCTGACAAGTCCTCCAAACTCTTTCTAATATGTTGAGCTTACTTTAAAAAAAGGAGATGCATCAGGGACTTTGTGAAAGATGGTACAGATTGTGGTGTTGCTAAGTATTGAATGCAGGCTTTTCACAGAGATACGTGTGAGAAGCTGTACACACTCAAAATGAACTTACATTAACATAGGAGTATTGAAAATCAAGTAACTTTTTCTCATCTTGATTGATTAGTATCACTGCAAGATAGAGGTTTGGGTTTTTTAAAGCATCTCTGTGAAGATTACTTTCTCTTTTCTAGTGCAACAGTGAAATCTGTGGCTGTGAGCGAAACAGTATGGTAAGAATAAATTCAGTTGATGAATATCTGTCAGATGATGAAAATTCAGGCATTCTCTCTAGATTTAGCTGCAACAATTCTATCATTATTATTTGAGGCTTAATTTTACAGAAAATGTGTGGCTTGACAAAGATTCAAATTAGGAGGGTAAGGGGGGCATAAAAGTCAGGTGAAGCAGTTGGTGCATGAGTCGCTGCAATGAGGTTATGAGAACTAGGGGGAATAAAAGAAATAGAACAAGAGCAGTAGAGAGTGATGTGAATAAAAATGTGAGAAAAATTTAACAGCAATATTCATAGCAAGAGGCAAATCCTGCTGGAAGGTAATAATTTTAAATGAAATCTGAGATCTAGTAGCCTTACAGTATCTGAAGGGGGCCTACAGGAAGGCTGGGGAGGGACTATTGACAAGGTCTTGCAATGCCAGGACAAGGGGCAATGGGTTTGAAGTGGCAGAGGGGAGATTTAGACTGGATGTTAGGAGGAAGTTGTTTGCAGTGAGGGTGGTGAGACACTGGCACGGGTTGCCCAGGGAGGTTGTGGAGCACAGAATCACCCAACGTGATCTTTGATCATGTTGGGTGATTCTGTGCTCCCCAGCCTCCCTGGAGGTGTTGAAGGCCAGGTTGGAGGAGGCCTTGAGTGACCTGTACTAGTGGGAGATGTCTCTGTCTATGGCAGGGGGTTGGAACCTTCCAACCTTACCATTCTATCATTCTGTGATTCTAGAAAAAACCCACTAGAGGTACCTTAGATGATGCAAACTGAAAAGTATCAGAGTATGTGATGTGCCCTTCAACAGTTACCATCTCTGCTCCCAGCCCATTCATGATTCAGGATCCCATAGCTCTGCTGTTACTCAAGGAAGCACAGCTTCAGGGGCCATCACATTATCCAATTCTACCATGTGTTTCAAAGCTTTCTCTGCTACAGTTTTCTGTGGGTTCTTTTGTGGAATGCAAACAGGATCCAATGCAAGAGTTACAGCAAAAAGAGTGCTCTGGGAGGTCATCGATTTGGCCTCACTGCTATCTCTGCAATCTCTGACCACAAAGATCTTTTAAAACAAAGTACAAAAGACAAGGAGCCAGTAAGCTTCCCATTCTTGCACCTAACACCTGGGACAAACCCACCACAGTCCTTTCTGAGTGACAGTAAGCATGACTAGCAAGCTGGGAGTCTGTCCTTGGAATCTTTACCAGTCAAAACTGCGTATGGAAAAGGCCTTCAAGCAGAGCTGAAGTACACCAGAAGTTGTAGTCCCTTATGATGAGCTGAAATTCCATTCTAATCAGATTTAATAAGGATGTAGCACTCTTGAAACTTTCAAAGTATTGAGCAAATAAGAATTTACAAAACAACTGGTATGAAGTTAAGCCACAAGTAAGCTTTTGATCTGTACAAACTTTTATAATACTGATAATGCTGCTCGTTATAGCTCAGTATTGGCCCTTGGCTATGGGGTTGTGATTTAGCCTGAGCCACATGGATTTGAAAATACTTCTGAAGTGCTGGATAAAAAGGAATTTCTTGCAGAATGTTCTCTTGACAAATCTTTCCTGCAAAAGATATTTTATTTTCTTTTAATAGCATGTGGACTGTGTTATCCTCGACGATGGTGGATTTCTTTTGATGTCCAATCGGGATGAATATACACAGCAGGTATGTGTGCAAACATTAAAGACAACAGCAAGAAGTTTTCAGGGAAGAAAAACCAGGATGTCACTCTCAGCTTTCCCTGAGTAACATTTCCAAATCATGAAACTTTTGCCGTATCAGAAATTCCAGTTATTTTGTTAACTCTTTTCACAGTCTTCTTTATGGTTCAAGATGCCAGTGTTCATTCTTTGTGCTCTGCCCTTAAGGTGGTAGGCTGCTGCTGATGGTGGTAGCAGGTAGTAGAGCATACTCACAGCTTCCTTCTCACATGCCTCTTGCTCATCCCTAAACAGAATGATGGCAGGAGGGGAGCATCTCCCTACTGATCAATGGGTGTGGGGGCTGCATCACTTCAGCTTGGAGAAGAGGAGACTGTGGGATGAACTCATTCATGTTTCTAAAGATGTGAAGGACAGTGTCAGGAGGATGGAGCCAGGCTCTGCTCAGTGATCTCCAGTGATGGGACAAGGGGCAGCAGGTGCAAGCTGGAGCATAGGAGGTTCCGTATGAACTGAAGAAAAAACTTTTTCACTGTGAGGGTGACAGAGCCCTGGAACAGAGCCCTGCCCAGAGAGGCTCTTGAGTCTCCTCTGAAGAAATTTGGCTGGGGAGCAGCCAAACAGAAAGGGATCTGGGGGTGCTGATTGACACCCACCTAAACATGAGCTAGCAGTGTGCCCAGGTGGCCAAGAAGGCCAATGGCATCCTGGCCTGCATCAGGAATAGTGTGGCCAGCAGGAGCAAGGAGGTCATTCTCCCCCTGGACTCTACACTGGTTAGACCACACCTTAAGTCCTGTGTCCAGTTCTGGGCCCCTCCATTGAAGAAGGACATTGAGGTGCTTGAGTGTGTCCAGAGAAGGGCAACGAGGCTGGGGAGAGGCCTGGAGCACAGCCCTATGGAGAGAGGCTGAGGGAGCTGGGATTGGTTAGCCTGGAGAAGAGGAGGCTCAGGGGAGACCTTCTTGCTGTCTACAGCTACCTGAAGGGTGGTTGTAGCCAGGAGG
Organism: Eubucco bourcierii; assembly: GCA_013396675.1. NCBI lineage: Eukaryota > Metazoa > Chordata > Aves > Piciformes > Ramphastidae > Eubucco > Eubucco bourcierii. The sequence goes on along the minus strand of VWZE01014613.1, from coordinate 35,862 downwards.
AGGTTACCTTCTTCTCTCAGGCAACCAGCACCAGACCAAGAGGACACAGTCTCAAGCTGTGCCAGGGGAAGTTTAGGCTGGAGGTGAGGAGAAAGTTGTTGCCTGAGAGAGTCATTGCCTGCTGGAATGGGCTGCCCAGGGAGGTGGTGGAGTCACCATCCCTGGAGGTGTTCCAGGCGGGTTTGGACGTGGCACTTGGTGCCATGGTCTGGTCTTGAGGGCTGTGGTGATGGGATGGACCTGATGAGCTTTGAGGTCTCTTCCAACCCTGGTGATACTGTGATACTGTGTGATACTGTAATTTAAAACCCACCTGAATGCATTTCTGTGTGACCTACTCTAGATGATCCTGCTCTGGCAGGGAGCTTAGACTGGATGATCTTTTGAAGTCCCTTCCAAACCCTAACATTCTGTGATTCTGTGATTATTGATAGATGCATTTAACAACTAGCATCCAGCTGTAGCTGTTAGACACGCTTTTGTGAAATAGTCACACAAAGAAATAGATACATAAAGAGCACAACAGGATGTGTCCTGTAAAGGCAAAAATAATACATGGCAGAGAAAAGTCAGATTTGTTCAGGTTCTTTTCATGAGAAAATACATGAAGGACTTGAACTCACCTCTGGCTCTTCTCCCTCATCAGATTGGAAGGTTCTTTGGTGAAATCGATCCTGGGCTGATGCGAAATCTGATTAACATGTCCCTGTATGCCTTTAACAAGTCGTACGACTACCAATCGGTCTGCGATCCTGAAGAAGAACCAAAGCAAGGAGCTGGACTTCGTTCTGCCTATGTGGTTCGTAGTCCCTCGTCTGGTGACTTGCATCCCCTTCACAGTCTGCATGTGTTTCTAGGGATGACATCATCTCTGTTCTTTCTTTTCTCAGCCTACAATAACAGATATTTTGCATCTAGGATGGTGGGCTTCGGCAGCTGCCTGGTAAGTACAAGTGGGCAGGAAATCTGTGTGGCCGAACTAGAATTAGCGAGCTGAAACTGTTAGTCATTTTTTTCTCCTTTCATAAAGCTACTCTGAACTGGTTGTTTCTGCTGTTTCTAATGGTGAAAATTCAGTGTTCTTTCCACAGGCAAATTCAAAACTATTTTTGCCAGTTTTTTTGATTGTTGTGTTCTGGCTCTACAAAAGCAGCTTCAGGAAGCAAAGTTGGTATTGTATCCAGTTCTAGGCCACTCAGTTCAAGAGAGACCTCAGGGGACACCTTGAAAACATCCAGCACAGAGCCACAAAGATGATGAAAGGAGTGGAACATGTCTTGTGAGGAAAGGCTAAGGGAGCTGGGTCTCTACTTTGCACAAGAGGAACCTGAGGGGTGACCTCATTCATGTTTACAAAGATGCAAAGGGCAGCATCAGGAGGGTGGAGCCAGGCTCTGCTCAGTGATGTACAGCAATAGGACAAGAGGCAACAGGTGCAAGCTGTGTGAGAGGAGGTTCCACATGAACAGAAGGAAAAACTTTTTCACTGCAAGGGTGACAGAGCCCTGGAACAGACTACCCAGAGAGATTGTGGAGTCTCCTTCTCTGGAGACATTCAAAACCCACCTGGATGCATTCCTGTGTGACCTGCTCTAGGTGATCTTGCTCTAGCAGGTGGTCTGGGCTGGATCATCTTTTGAAGTGCCTTCCAACCCCTAACATTCTGTGATTCTGTGACTAATACCCTAAGTCTGAAGACTCAGATGAAATTATTCCATTTAGAATTACTGATCACTTGGTTTCATATTTCAGAATATCACCTTTCATTATTTTATCAAGAATTCTTAACATGATTTTTTTTTGTTCTTGATTGAAGCATTTTACAAAAACACATGAATCACTGAGTCTAAAAATTATAGAATACTTTGGGTTGAAAGGGAGGGCCTTTGAAAGGTCATCTAGTCCAACTTCCCCTGCAATGAGCAGGAACATCTGCAATATGTTATCTTATGGCACAACTGAGTTACAGTTTCCAATGATAATTAGCTGGTTCTTTGAACTATTTTAAGGAAAAAATATATATATATAAAGCCTTTTTGGATAATTCTGTAGTCATTTTCTTAGCTTTTTTTTTTTTTTTATATATATATATATCTGAGAGAAGCTACATATTTGGGCTGTGGTGGAGTTTTGGGATTGACCTTCAGAGGTCAACTGGGCTGTAGCAGCTCTGCTGTGAGGACAGGCTGAGAGAGTTGGGGCTCTGCAGCCTGGAGAAGAGAAGGCTTCCAGGAGACCTTAGAGTAGCCTTCCAGGATCTGAAGGGGGCTACAGGAAGGCTGNTGGGAGGTGTCCCTGCCTATGGCAGGAGGTTAGACCTAGAAGATCCTTGAGGTCCCTTCCAACCTTACCATTCTATGATTACTGATTGCAGCAATAATTAGGTTTATCTTTCACAATCAGAGTAGCAAATATATATTACAACTAAAAATCCATCAAAGGGCTTTCTTTTGTTTTGGTTTTGGTTTGTGTTTTATTGACAGAAGTAATGTTACCTATTTAAAAGTCATGTAGATAGACATCCCAACCAGCTACTTCCTCCAGCACCACCTTGGAATAAGTAACTGGGATTTAGATACTTTTATATTGGTGTGAATTGCACCCTTGGAGACCATTCCTTTTCCTGGATTTTCATGATGCTTACTTGTTTTGATAATAGCTATCAAGCTGAAATAAATGACCTACATTATGAAGCTAAGAGTTAAAATATAGAGCAGCTGAACAAACATCTAGTAATTTTCTCAGGGATACTACTATGAGGGTCGTATGTTGGGTTTCATTGTTGGTTACATTTTATTAACAACAGCAAAACTCTCAGAGAACAGCAAACTTCAAAAACGAGATGGGCAAAGAAAAGAAACTCGAGCTCTTCTGAAACAGAGAAACTTTATCAGTGTTCAAATCAGACTTCATGGTCTGGATTCAATTTAGACCTGAAGTTAGTTTGTGTGATGTTTAGCTTGAAAGCACCACTTGGAAGTATTTTCTATGGCTATCCTTTTAATGGAATCTAGGTCAGGAGCTGAGAGAGAAGTCCATTAAGCATGCAGAAGGCTAACCAAAAATGGATTCAGTGAGGCATCTGGCAAAAGCAAAAGCCAATGCAGGGAAATAAGAGAAACAGGGTTATGAAGGAAAACTCTTCTGTTTCAGGGAACAATGAGGGATGAAGGTGTGAGTGGCAATTTTAGAAAAAATTAGAAGGTACGTTAGCATTTAGTCAGGAGAGTATGTAGCATTCCTCCTTCATGCTCTTTTAACTCAGAAGACTTGACAGTTTTCCCAGACTGCTTTTCTTTCACTCAGTTCCCTGTAAATTCTGTGGTAAGCCCTCACAAATGGTGACTGTCAGCAAATTGCATCGCTGTTGGATGACATCAAGTCTCTTCCCCTCCATGGTGGCTGGTGTACTGCCCAGTTGATGATTCAAGGCACAAAGCTGTGTCTGTGTAGCCAGAGGTCCTTAAAGCAATACCTCCAGTGGCAAGGTGACAGGCAGATTCAGTCTCTTCACATATGGATCATGCTGGATAAGAAGAAATGGGGAAAACTTTGCAGGCCAAGTTAAATTGTACAAACATTTCCTTCTACAGAGTAGGTGTTAGGAACAATGCCTATTAAGTGTTAGGATGAGGAACAATCATGTCATATTTGTAGGTAGAACCAAATCTAAAACATGACAACAGGAAACTGCAGCTTAGGAAGGTTTAAGCATAAATGGAGTCAAGGAATGTAAGTGGTGTAGTTCCAAGCAGAATTGAGGAATGTGAGTATTGTAGTTCCTGGTTGTATAGGTTGGTAGGAAAGAAGGGAACTGTGAATGTGTCAAGGTGGTACTTGCTTCTAGTAAACAAAATTGGAAAAAATATGATCCTGAGTGAATGTAATGGAGGGGTAATTAATTCATGTGAGATGATATCTTCAAAAGGGAATATTGTTTATTAATGTTCACTATTCAGAACTCTCACCATCCCCATCACTAATTTTAATCACAATCAGTTCTTTGCATCAGTCATGGACACTTTATACACAGGCAATAAGAGGTTCTAGCAGTAACCAGCGATGATCTATAACATGAATGGAACTCGATGGAACTGGCAGAGAAGGCTTTGCGGGCAGTGCACCGCTTGCGGTCAATACTCCGCTTGGCCACTAGAGGGACTCAGGGAGCTCCTTTCTGCTCATGGCAGAAGGCAATGGTGAGTTACAAGAGGCTTGAAGGATTGACTCACAAAATATTATGGGACAGTATCCAAAGCACGTGGAGGGGTTGCTGTCAGTGGTCTCAAAGCCATTAGAGGCGTTGTAGTCTTCCCAGGCTCTTTTCTCAGGCAGCTGGAGTCTGGCACCATCTCTGGCCTGGTTCCTCTTGACTCCTGATTCAGCAGCAGCCTTGCAGAGGGGCAGGAAGGATGTAATGCCATGTGCAGGCTTGGCACAGTGTCACACTGGATGTGCAGGCAGAGTGCCCACAGACATTTAGAGCCTGTTCCTGGTAAACCTTTGGCAGGCAGTTTCCAGGCAGTTCAGGATATAAGGCAGCACAAATACAATGGCTGAGCACAGGGATGCAGCTGCAGATCACACGTGCTCCCTGCTCATCTCCTGTTATCCATACAGCCCAAGACTAATGTGCCTTTGCACACAGAATAGCCAATCAGAATGGCAGTTAGCCAAGCTTGACCATATTAGTGGTCAAGTGGGTAGGTGAAGCCATAGGCTTGCTTTAGAGAAATTTGGGCAGAGCACAGCCTTGCACAAGGCAACCCTGTGTACCTTGTTTAGCACAGGGTTCAAAACAAGTCTGGGCAGGCCACAGTCCTCACACTCAGTGGCTCTAGGTTCTTTGTTCTCTTTCCATGTTGATTCTCCCCAAAACATAGAGAGGCAGAGCATAAAAACATGTCTGGGCAAACCAGGCCATGGATAAGCCTGTTTTGGCATGCTTAGGCCTACCATGACAGTGAAGAAAAATTGTTTTAAAGTAAATGAAGCTCTTTAAGCCTAAGTGGTTTTGGCAGCATCTAGGAGAAAAAAGCATGCAGGAACAAAGATGATTTTGAAAGTCAGCTGCTGCAATAATGAGTTTTATAATGTAACATCCCAGTGGTCATCTCCTCAGTAATTAAAGGAATCTTAATCAGTACAAAGTTCGGGAGCATTTGTGTTCAAAAGTAGTTCTGGTTGGTTTTAGCATTAGAGGAGCACAAACGTGCCTCTTCCAGCTCCCACAGAGGTGTATGAGGAAGACATAGATGGTATGATAACATTTCTATTGCGTGAGCTATAGGCACAATCTTAACACCAGAATAAGTGTTAGTGTGAAAGAAGACCTGGTAGAAACTGTGAAAAGAAAACCAGAATCAAACTGCAAAGTTTAAATAAATACAGCTTTAATAACTGGCAGAAGCATCACAAACAGTGATGAATTTCATAATAACTCTTATTTCAGTAGGGTTTTTTTGAAAGATCCATTACAATACAAAGATAAACAGCCTTTAACAAATACCTGTTGTTTTTCTGTGTTCAGGTCTATCTTACAGCAGCTGTTTTTGAGCTTGACTTTTCCACGATTCCTTGAAGCAGGTAAGTCAAGAGAATGTTAAAGAGTCAACTTTGAGTGAAGTAGAAGGTAAGAATCTAGGCTGGGGCCCATATTTGGATCTCCCCATTGTATCCGTGACTTAAAAATGGCATTGTTGAGTTATTTCTTTTATTTTTTTTCTGTCAGCTGATATGGAAGAAGATGATTTTGGTGCTGCCCTGCCTAAAACAAGCTGCATCACTGAGCAAACTCAGTACTTCTTTGAAAATGATGATAAATCTTTTGGTGGGATTGTAGACTGTATAAACTGTTCCAGGTAACATTTCTTCAATATAGATGGTAACTGTGGGATATTCATTTATTTCACAAAAGATAATGATACTACTATAACAACAAAATATAGCTTTTGAATTAATGACTCCAAATTTACATAGGTGAATGCATAGGCAGTAAAATATATTGCACTCTTTCTTTAGCCTTGCTTTTTTATTTGCCTTTTTTTTCTTTTTTCTTTCTTTCTTTTTTCCTTTTTAAAAATTTTTCTTTTATTCTTTTTTCTTTTTTCATTTTTCCTTTGTTCTTTTTTTCCTGTTTTCTTTTTTCTTTTTTTTCCTGTTTTCTTCTTTTGTTTCTTTTTTCTATTTTCTTCTTTTCTTTCTTTTTTCTTTTTTCTTCTTTTGTTTCTTTTTTCTATTTTCTTTTCTTTCTTTTTTCTTTTTTCTTCTTTTCTTTCTTTTTTCTATTTTCTTCTTTTCTTTCTTTTTTCTTTTTTCCTTTTTTTTCTTTCTTTTTTCTGGTTTCCTTTTCTCTTTTTATTTTTTCTTTCTTTTTTCCTTTTTTCTTTTTTCTTTTTTTTTCTTTTTTTTCTTTCTTTTTTCTTTCTTTTATTTTTTATTTCTTTTATCTTTTTTCTTTCCTTTTTTTTTTTCCCCTATCTTTTGAATTAATTACTCCAGATTCACATAAGTGAATGTACAGGCAGTAAAATAAATTGCACTCTTTGTTTAGAATAACTTTTAGTTGTAATCGTGGTTTGAAATTAGACAAGAAAAGATTTAGATTGGATGTTAAGAACAAGTTCTTTACTGTGAGGGTAGTGGAAAACTAGAACAGGTTGTCCATGGAAGTGGCTGAGGTCCCTTCCCTGGAGGTCTTCAAGGTCAGGCCTGACAAGGCTCTGAGCAAGGCGGTCTAGTGGAGTATGTCCCTGCTCAGTGCAGGGCAGATGGACTAGATGATCTTTGGAGGTCCCTTCTAAGCCAAACCATTCTCTGATTCTGTGATGCCATTCAGTTATTTCCAAGTTGAAAGTGATCTTGCTAACTTAAAGGCCTTTTGTGTAATGACATGCACGTAAAAATCATAGAATCATAGAATCATAGAATAGTAAGGTTGGAAGGGACCTCAAGGATCATCTAGTTCCAACCCCCTGCCATAGGCAGGGACACCTCCCACTAGTACAGGTTACTCAAGGCCTCATCCAATCTGGCCTTGAACACATCCAGGGAGGGAGCATCCACAACCTCCCTGGGCAACCTGTTCCAGTGCCTCACCACCCTTACTGTAAAGAACTTCCTCCTAACATCTAGTCTAAATCTCCCCTCTGCCAGTTTAAGCCCATTGCCCCTTGTCCTGTCATTGCAGGACCTTGTAAATAATCCTTCCCCAGCCTTCCTGTAGGCCCCCTTCAGATACTGGAAGGCTACTATCAGGTCCCCTCGAAGCCTTCTCTTCTCCAGGCTGAAGAGCCCCAACTCCCTCAGCCTGTCCTCATAGGAGAGCTGCTCCAGCCCTCTGATCATCTTTGTGGCCCTCCTCTGGACCCGCTCCAACACTTCCATGTCCTTCCTGTGCTGAGGGTTCCAGAACTGCACACAGTACTCCAGGTGGGGTCTGACGAGAGCAGAGTAAAGGGGCAGAATCACCTCCCTTGCTCTGCTGGCCACGCTTCTCTTGATGCAGCCTAGGACTCGGTTGGCTGTCTGGGCTGCATGTGCACACTGCAGGCTCATGTTGAGCTTTTCATCAACCCAGACTCCAAGGTCCTTTTCCTCAGGGCTGCTCTCCAGCCATTCCCCACCCAGCCTGTATTTGTGCTTGGCATTGTGCCTACCCAGGTGCAGGACCTTACACTTGGCCTTATTGAATTTCATCAGGTTGGCCTGGGCCCAACTCTCCAGCCTGTCCAGGTCCCTCTGGATGGCATCCCTGCCCTCTAGCAAGTCGACTGTGCCACACAGCTTGGTGTCATCTGCAAACTTGCTGAGGGTGCATACAATATATAATACAATATATAACAATATATAAATACAAGGCATGCACATCCAGTACACAAATGCACATACCCTAAGCTCTCTTACAGACAAGTTTATGTGCTGGGATTTTGTTTGTTTATTTGGTTTGTGGTTGGGAGTTTTCTCAGTGTTCTCAGGGGAAGAACTGATGCTGAACTGATTTTATTTCTCATTACAGCTACTGTAGCAGTAAGGAGCTGCCTATTAAGTCGATTAAAGTCATATTATGCTCTTTTCCATTTTTTCCTCTAGTAAGTCTAGTTGAAAGGGAGAGCCATAGAAATGTCAGAAAGTTTACAAAAATTCTTATAAATGTTTCTTGCTGTTCCTTCATGGAAAAGATAAACAGTAGCATGCAAACCGAATCTGTTGAAGTTGGATTACTCTTATTCCAGTACTGTGTGTTCTTCTCCAGTACAGGTTGCTTAGCTTCATTTAAACATAGGTTTTTGTTCTTTTTTTTTTTTTTTACAGACTTTATCATGCAGAGAAGATTTCAAACACCAATCTAGTATTCATTATTAGTGACAGCCAACTGCTGTGCCGCTCCTGTGACCCAAAGCCACTGATGCAAGCAGAGAAGCCGGGTATCCTTTAAAAGCACATTATTTAGTAGTGTGGATTGATTTTTGGCCACAGTACATAGGAATATGTAGTGGGGAGAAAAAAAATGACCTGTTTGTATACATACTAGTAGCACGATTGCCACTGGAGTACTTGAAGCAGCAGATATTTGTGGATGGTATCACAAATCATCTGAGGCAGCAGTCATTGTAGTAGAGAGGAAAGATGCTGTTTGTGAGGACCTAAACAGAAATGGGCTCGCAGAAGCCTCATGAAGTTTCCGAAACTCAGATGCACAGTCTTGGGTAAAGACATGCAGCTGAGCACACTAAGAGCAGAGTGACTGAAAACAGCCTTGCACAAATGACTTGAGAATCATGATAGACAAGAAGTTGATCATCAGTTGGCACTATGCTGTGCAGTAAAGATGGACAGTCACATCTTGGGGTATGTTACTGAGAGTGTAGCCAGCAGCTTCAAAGAACTGATCCGTCTCTTCAGCGCTGATGGGATTATATCTGGTGGGCTGTGTGCAGTTTGGGGCTCCTCAATGCCACAATGACACTAGAGGAAGTATGGTGATGGACCACCAAGGTGGTTAGCATCTGGACAGACAAGAGGAGCCTTAGAGTCCTGGGTTTGTTTAGCCTTTACAAAGACAGAAGCAAAAACACCAACACCAAGATAAGAGCTGTGATGGTTTGGGAGTTCCCTGCCCCACTCACTCTTTGCTAAATTACCCAGACTAGACTCAGCTGGGTGGAAGTTCAGGACTGAATCTCTATTTACAGCTCAGCACAATGTACAAGCAGAGATATACACAACAGACAGGAATAGTTACAGACATAGACAAGTTAAAGGCAATACAGAAACACAACTCCCCTCCCAGCAATCAGAGTCCCCAGGAGGGGCTCCCAACCACCCTTCCACCTTCTTCCCACCCCTCTGCCTTACCCCAGGGTCTGACTTATGTGCGAGGCGAGTTTGGAGGATAGGCCAGGTTAGAAGCAGAGTGGTTAGTGAGGTTAGCAGAGAGGCCAAGTCCAAAACAGCTAGAGAGACAAAGACTCTCCGTGTGAGTGTCGTATCTGTGTTTGTGTCCTTGTTCTTATAGATCTCAGCAAGCCTATGAGTGAAGCAGACATCACCACTGTTTGCTTTCATAGCCTATAATCTTATTTTCTCCATTAAAATATTCCAATTAGCCTCAAACCAGCACAAAAGTGTTTGGCTATGAAAAGTTAGGATGCTGCACAGATGCAACGCTGAGGTGAGCTCATGGAAGCACTTGAGCATGTGCTTAGTGACACTGAGAATTGATTACTTCTTGTGGAAGCTGCTTTAACCACCAAAGACTAGAGTTTATCCATCTGTTAGCATAGATTTCCTTCAGGCCTGGCTGGAGTCATAGGTTGCATACATACTAAGCAGGATCCTTGCAATGTGTGCATTAAAATAAAAAGCAGTGTGAAAGGTTGTTGTCATTTACAACCACCTTCATGCCAATCTCTGTCTTTAGCCTGTTCACTCTAATAGATGTCGATGAAGTAAATACATAAAACCAATGTACACATTTTCTAGGGCAGCTGTAGAGACTTGAGGGTAACCATGCTAGAGACAACAAATAAAGTCATCATTTGGATTCATGTCATGGAATATGGAAAACAATTAACAATACCTTTGTCCAATCAGGAAGTTGGTTAGGACAGCCTCTGCCATCCCTGAAAGAAAAGCAGATGATGGTAGATGACTGTTTATTTGGCATGATTCATTGCTCCGTTAATAAAATTGGAATCTTCTCTGTGCTTGGGCTGAGAAGGAAATTGCATTGGGGTGGAAGCAATACCTGTGTCATCACAAGCCTGTGTAAACACAGGCTAATGTTCTAATTGGCTCCAGTACAGGATAGTTTGATTAACTGTTGCCACTGTCTGAATTTATAGACAGCACTCGCTGTAGAAAATGAAACATGTTTGGTTGGAAATGGACACCTGACTTGCATTTCTCAGAGGGGCTTAAATCTTCTAGAAAGCACTAAATGACTTAAATGGCAGCCACAGCAGCTGTGTGGGCTTAGAACAAGCTATTTTATTTTTGTTCAATCTATGCAGTGCTAGACCATTCCCTCTTTCCTGTTACTAAGGTACCTTGTGAAATGCAGATGTAGCATATCACCCGAGCAGCCAGAGCGACCTCTGGGTGCTATTCAGATGGTTATTACTAGACTCTGCTTCCTTCTGGCTGGCACAGCTTGGCTTGTGCACATGGCCTCTTGGAGTGTTTCTACATTTTCACTTCCCATTCAGCTGAGCCCTGGCAGAAGAAAGAGGAGTTGAATCTGATAACATCTGAATAAAGACAGATGTAGATTCCCTATCCTCTTGCCTTCTGTTGGGCTCCTGCAGTCATTGCAATGAAGCTGCTGTAGCGCTCTGTAGGAATGCATGAATAAGAATGCTTCAACTCAAAGTTAGAGCTACTAAAACAGGTAAGTTTTTGTGCTCAGTTATTTAAAAGGTCTAGCATAGCTTTAATGTGTGTGCTGCCAACAGTGAAATGAAAGAAACTTAACATACTGAACAAGCAGGTTCAGAGGTTTTGCAGTTTACCAAGCATCTTTCAAGTATGCTGCGGTGACTTGTGTCCTTTGGTAGCCTGTCACAAATGGGAAGTGTAAATATCAGCAGAGAACAGAGATTTAAGCTAAAGCATTGCCTCATGTCTACAGTTAGCTTGGAGCAACACACTGCTCCTATTTGTATCCTTCTGCTCTGCTGTCACCCCAGACAGCATTTTCTCTGTCTCCATCACTAATGAGATCTGATTAAGTTTTCTGTCATTTATTATGAAACCCTACAGTGGGATGATCTTGTTTATGATATTTGAGGCAGTGTTATACAGGTGTACATGACAAAAGACTAGCAGTTCTTACAGGCCTTTGTTGCAATTTTCATCCTGTATCATCAATATTCCAATCAGACTTCCTTGATTTTGCCATGTATCTTCATTCTAGCAGAATAACTCAGTGGTGGCATATGCTATAACCAATCAGCACCACTGAAAGTTCACTATTTATAATTTTATTAAATATATTTGTGCAATAGCACTAAAAGCAATACAGATTTTATTTTTTGTTTAAAAACCTCAGCTTTTATTTTGATTTTTGTACAGTTCTGGTTCTAAAGCATCATGTGGGATGTTTATTTTCTTGATTAAAACAATGTAAACAAAATAAGAATGTTTGATTATGTGGAGGGTTTGGTTAAATTGGTTTTCTTTACTTTAACCAAGGAACTGTAGCTATTGATGTAGCTATTCAGTACTGTCTGAATCAGCATAAGGTATCTCTTTTCCTACAACAGTAAACCCAGAATGTTTATTCTGATAATGTGTGATGCATAAAAAACAGACTCCTTAACCAGAGAAACAGATGAAGGGCCAAATCCCTGTGAAATGGTCAAGCAACCCAGATACAGAAAGGGTCCTGATGTCTGTTTTGATGAAGCCAAACAGGTAAAATTGATTTTAGGACTCTCTTTAAAACCAGTTGTAGAGCTGTTTTAGAAGAGCAGTGAAAACTACGTTTAACTGTAGCTTTGGCACCTGGTACCTACGTATCACTAAACATACTGTTCACTCTAGACCATAGCCACTCTATTTCAAGTATCTCATGAATAACATAAAAATAACAGCTGCTTTCTTATCTGCCTTTCCTATAATCATTGCACTTTCACACACGATCCCAACCAAAAAACTGATCTATCAGTGAGCATAAAACCAAGAGTCTCAAACAGTGGTGTGAAATTCTGTAGCTTTCACAAAAGCTGGTCATTCTGGGTTAGTATTTTTGTAGTAGTGTTTCTAAATCTTAATTAATGAACCATCAATATCAATTAATTGAAAATCAAAATAGTTAATTGAATCATTAAAAAAAAATATTATACCTGGCTTAGGGTGTTGTTCCTCTTAGAAATTCTGAAATTGTGTCACATTCTTAATGGGTATCAAACTGCACTGCTTGCAGCAAAGCTCTGCTTTTTACTACTCCCTGGATTGTACACACCACAGTTTTTAAGGAGAAAAAATCGTAACTGTGCAAACATATACATAGATATACTTAAAATATACTCTCTGAATTACTTTGCAACAGACTGCATGAAAGTGAATATGCTGAATTCAAATCGCTCAGAGTAAATTCCAAGACAAAAAGCAATGAACAGGGAAGTACCTGCCTTAAAAACAGGCATTTGTGTCATGCCAGTGCTGCAAAGGATTGCCCAAGGCTGCTACTGCTAGTTGAGGATTGTCCAAGACTGGTACTGTTAGTTAGGATTGTCCAAGACTAGTACTGTGAGTTAAGGATTGTCCAAAACTAGTACTGTGAGTTAAGGATTGTCCAAGACTAGTACTGTGAGTTAAGGATTGTCCAAAACTAGTACTGTTAGTTAAGGATTGTCCAAGACTGGTACTGTTAGTTAAGGATTGTCCAAGACTGGTACTGTTAGTTAAGGATTGTCCAAAACTAGTACTGTGAGTTAAGGATTGTCCAAGACTGGTACTGTTAGTTAAGGATTGTCCAAAACTAGTGCTGTGAGTTAGTAATTGTGCCCCACTGGAGAAAAGCACAGCATATAATGGAACTAAACTTGGCATACCACAGTTAGAGCCAACCAACAGCACTAGTCTTGGACAATCCTTGAGTTGTCAGTAGCATTACAAAAAAAAAGAAAAGAAAGAAAGAAAATACAGCCAGTTTGTACTCATGCATTTTTTCCTAGTAACTAAATTTCATTTTGAAANTGTTAGTTAAGGATTGTCCAAGACTGGTACTGTTAGTTAAGGATTGTCCAAAACTAGTACTGTGAGTTAAGGATTGTCCAAGACTAGTACTGTGAGTTAAGGATTGTCCAAAACTAGTACTGTTAGTTAAGGATTGTCCAAGACTGGTACTGTTAGTTAAGGATTGTCCAAGACTGGTACTGTTAGTTAAGGATTGTCCAAAACTAGTACTGTGAGTTAAGGATTGTCCAAGACTAGTACTGTGAGTTAAGGATTGTCCAAAACTAGTACTGTTAGTTAAGGATTGTCCAAGACTGGTACTGTTAGTTAAGGATTGTCCAAGACTGGTACTGTTAGTTAAGGATTGTCCAAAACTAGTACTGTGAGTTAAGGATTGTCCAAGACTGGTACTGTTAGTTAAGGATTGTCCAAAACTAGTGCTGTGAGTTAGTAATTGTGCCCCACTGGAGAAAAGCACAGCATATAATGGAACTAAACTTGGCATACCACAGTTAGAGCCAACCAACAGCACTAGTCTTGGACAATCCTTGAGTTGTCAGTAGCATTACAAAAAAAAAGAAAAGAAAGAAAGAAAATACAGCCAGTTTGTACTCATGCATTTTTTCCTAGTAACTAAATTTCATTTTGAAAAGGAAATTGTCTCACTGGCCAACAGCAGTTGAACAAAGTTTGGAAAAACCATCCAGAAACTGTTTGGGTAGCTTGAACATCCCAGCTCCTCCTGATGTGATGGTGTGTGAAAGTACAACTCTCGCTCACTAGCTTGGTGTGCTAATCAGTGTGTAAGCCATGTGTTTTGTAAGAGTGAATTGTTTTGGTTAAGTTTATTTGCAAAATTTGCTGTGAATCTCTTGCTCTTGGGTGGATGCTTTCACATTAACTCTGCTAACTGCCAGCAATCTGCATGATATCTCATCTTGTATGTCTTTTTTTCTGTGTTTTCTTTCCTTTCCTCTACTTGCTACTTTGCCCGTTATTAATAGGATCAGCCTATATGCACAACGAGTCGTGCCTCTGCCATGAAGTCTGCTCCTATCTTCATTTTTCTGCAAGTTTTCATGTGGTGTGGATGGTCAGTTACTTTCTCTAATTTTTTTGTTTTGTCCTTGGCTTAAAAAAAAAAAAAAATATAGCAGACTTTTTTTTTTTTTTTTTACTTACTAAGCATAGAAAAGAAAACAGAATGAAGCTAGTCCCAAAAGCAACAATCTGGAGCAAATTACTATTGCAATATTGAGGAAAATTAAATACAAAACACTCTGTCTGGAGCCTTATAAATCACAGTTACACAAAGGGCCTCTCCCCTAACAAATACAAAGACACAGGAACCTGCTGGGTTTATATGGTTGGCTCCTAGAGATTACAGATGTACCAACTGAGTCAATGTCAGCCCTTTGAAAACACTTTTCCCTTGTCCCTGTTAAAATGAAAGAGAAGCAGCAGGTTTTCTGCACAGAGAAAAACAAATGTACAAAGCACCTAAAAGAGGCTGCAAGAGCTGTGAAAGTGAAGTTGTACTTTGAGATAGCCAAGATGAGTGTTCTGTGTAAGAGTGTTGCTGTTGAAAAAAGTGGGTTTCACTGCATTCCAACGAACACAAATGTTAAGGATGATAATAACAATGGGCATCAATTTGGTGAAACCATGAATTCAGCACCATCATATTTGAACTTTTTAATGTTTTGAAACTTAAACAGTAACTGCCTAATTACAGCAGAAGTTGGTTTTGGTTTTGTTTTTCCTTCTAATGAAGCCCATGAAGTCCTGCATCTTGACCTAGGTTCATAACAAAAGCCCTTGGCTTTTTAGGCTGTGTTGCATTTCATGGTGTGAAAGTCTGCACCGCTCTGCTGCTTTTCCTGGTCTAAGAGGAATGAAATTAGTGATTATACACTGGAAGGGTTTCTTATCAATATTATTAGTAAGGAAACCACTAGAGGGAGATACTAACATAGCTATCGAAGTCAACTGAGAGGCAGACATGGAAAAAGGGATGATTTTCACAGTGTAGCAAAATATTGACAGTTGCAATAGTCATTCAATAATTTATATTCTCTTTATACTTAAAAAAACCCTGAAAATTAAATTACTGTCACTCAAACAACAGTGAGAAAAGGTTAAAAGTTCTGTTGAACAGCTGTATTTGAGTAATTTTTAAATTCCCTATCCTATGTTCAAGTGATCTAATTTCCAGCAAACTTTGCAACTTGCATAGCCATGGCTGAGGTTGGAAGGAAAGTTGAAAGTCCCTTCCCCTGAGCTAATGGTGTTTCACACTGAAATAGAGAAGATGAACATCTTATGTTTATTACTCCTGGGATTTGCTCTGTAAGTAACCTTATTTTAGTTAATAACCTTATTTTAGTTAAAAAACTTTATTTTAGTTAAAAACCTTATTTTAGTTAAAAACTCTTCAAGAGCAGCAGAGAGCCACCTTGAGCTGAATTCTTCATGTCAGAAAAATGGTCTTTCTGATGAAGAAGGTGAATAACATTACTAGAAAACATATATAGGGTTTGGGTTTTTTTTTGCAACAGAAAGTTATAAAGGCAATTTGGTTCATCCATCCTTTTTCTGACAACTTTGTGATTTTGGAAATGAGCTTTCAGTGAGCATTAATCTTTGTCATTTTATGAAAATCACTGAAGGTGACACAGACAGGAACCAGCTGATTGGGTTCAATAACAGCAGCTGTTTAAGGCTTTGTTGTTGTTTGGTTATTTTATTTTTTAGGGGTTTATTTTTTCATCAAGGAGACCAAAAATAGTCTTTATTAGTGCCTTGAGTAGGTTGGGTTCATTTTTCACAGGCCTAGTGGCTTTGTTTGTTATGTCTGACAATAAAGACAAGAACTCAGTAAGTTTTTAGCCCTTTCTGGGAACCTCTTATTTCCATCATCTTGCAGTGATGTCAGAGGGAGCTTTGAGGGTGATTTGCAGCCCAGACCACTGTATAAATCTTGATGGGATGGGTTATATCCCTGTTCTGTGTGTGGAGAGCTTTGAAATGTTTGTGTGGTAGTCCAGACAAAGGAGGGTAGCACAAAATTTATGGAAGACCAAGCACTGGAACTTGAAATGACTGCTGAGTGAAAGCCAAAGTGCCTTTCATGCTGTGTGAAGCATTCAAAATACATGCTTATAAAAGGTATAACTTTGATGGAGCCAGGTGATATTAAAGGCAAGATCAGAAGCTTGTTTTGTCCCTTTTATAGTCAGTACAGCACAATGGGTTCTGATACACTGTTAAGATTTCAAGCCAAATTTCAGTATATTAAATACAGTGTACTTGTAAAGGAGTAACAAGAACATTTATAGACCTAGGCATGCATGTGCATACATCTGTGTCTATTGCCATGTGTCTCTTTAAAAGTTTGAGCTGGCATTGCCTTCAAGGAAATGTTCATCTGTAGTAATAAATCTGTGGGTTTGATACTAAGGATGAATGCATGGGTTCATAAAGCCATTCATTTCCATACTTGTGATGGTTTGAGAGTTCCCTGCCCTCCCCCACACTCTGTAAAATCCCCCAGACTAGACTCAACCAGCTGGAAGTTAAAGACTGAAGCTCTCTTTACAGCTCAGCACAATGCACAAGCAGAGATAGACACAACAGACAGGAATAGTTACAGACATAGACAAGGTAAAGGGAATACAGAAACACAACTCCCCTCCCAGAAATCAGAGTCCCGAGGAGGGGCTCCCAACCACCCTTCCACCTTCTCCCCACCCCTCTACTTTACCCCAAGGTTTGCCTTATGTGCAAGGTGAGTTTGGAGGATGGGCCAGGGGAGTTAGAAGGAAAGTGGTCAGTGAGGTTACTCTATAGAGAGGAGAGGACCCACTGGATCCCAGAGAGAGACCCAGAGACTGTCTCTGAGAGTGTCTTATCTAAGTTTTNAGCCCAAATCTCCCCTCTGCCACTTCAAACCCACTGCCCCTTGTCCTGGCATTGCAAGACCTTGTCAATAGTCCCTCCCCAGCCTTTCTGTAGCCCCCTTCAGATCCTGGAAGGCTACTCTAAGGTCTCCTGGAAGCCTTCTCTTCTGCAGGCTGCAGAGCCCCAACTCTCTCAGCCTGTCCTCACAGCAGAGCTGCTGCAGCCCTCTCAGCATCTTCATGACCTCCTCAGAACTCCCTCCAACACTTCCACGTCCTTCCTGGGCTGGGAGCTTATACATTTCAGCAAGCCTATGAGTGAAGCAGACATCAGCAGTGTTTGCTTTTCACAGCCTCTAATGTAATTTTCTCCATTAAAGTATTCCAATTATCCTCAAACCAGCACAATACTGCAAATGCTGAATGATTTTCAGTGTGTGATGCTGTAAAATAACCCTCTCTGGAGTTACCATAGTAAGGCATGACGTGTTGAAGATGACGTTTGGATTTGAAACTTCTCTACCTCAGACATGCAAGGAAATTGCCATGTGACTTACTAATGCAAGAAATTTCTGATGCAATGAAACTGGCTAAAGAGGAGCCTTTCTAATTCAATTTTTAATTCTTTCTTCAAGAAGAGAATGCAGGATGTTATTTGAAAGACAACAGAGACATGGCATCCTCAGCTGATCCGTTGTTTATGCAGGCTTTCTGTGGAATTAATGCAGTAGTGACTAATATCAGCTGCAGAGCTTAGTGAAACTGCTCAGAGATAGTTCAGTGCAGAACTGCACTGCCAGATAGAAAGTTAAGGTGAAATATTTTTTTGTAGTTTGCTGTAAGAAATTTTACAAGAACTCTCAAAATAAGATGTACAGGGGGGAAAAAAAAAAAAAAGACAAGTTTTCTTAAAGCTCAGCAGTAGGGGAAGTGTCTTCATAAAAGACATTTTGAAGACCATTCCAAACTGGTGTTTTGCTCAGTGTGGTTCCACTCCTTTCCATACAATTGGTTTTGGTTTGTTTGTTTGCTTTAATTTTTGCAAACAAAATTAGCATTTAATTAAACTAAGGGGTTTTGTTTTGGTTTGGTTTGGTTTTTTTGTGGGGTTTTGTTTGGCTTTTTTTAGAATTTCTTGGTAAAAACACAACTAAAACACCAAGTGCAATTCTGGAGAGGAAAAACTAATTTAGATAGGATTTGCTGTACCTTTTTGTGCCACTGCTATTTTTGTCTTGGCTTAGGACTCAAAAGAGTAACTGATTCCAGACAGAATATTTAGAAGTTGTTCTTGGCAGAACTGAATTATCACCGTAAAGTGGTCTGCAAAGCTCATAAAGTCAAAGTGACTTTGATCAATATGAAGTTAAAACCTCAACAACCTTGAAACATTCATCTAAAGCTTGCATACTTTTGTTTAGTGCCATTTAGTTCTGGCATTCATAAGAAGATGCCTCTCCTGCAGGTGACTTCCAAGATATTCTGCACTGGTATGAAGTTGTCACTCCTTTAAAAATTACTTTGTGTAGGTTTAGGAAGAAAGTAAAAGATATTAAAATTCCTTCTTTTTGATGCACTAGGAATATTACATAGTGCAACTGTTGAGTGTAAAAGCAATGCTATACTATGTAAGAATGTAAAAGCAGTGATATCATCTCTTAAAATCAGATAGGAATGGGCAACAGAACAGAGTGTTTTTTTCAAGTGCAGGTAGTGGAAGGATTAATTCATCCACATGGTTTGCCCACTGTTTGCTCTAATGCAGAGGAGCTATGACAGCTGAGTACTGTGTAATTCTGTACACGGAGGCCTATCTACTTTGTAGGCACACTGGATGTCATTTTCACTATAATAATGTTTTCTCTTCTCTATATAAACAGTTTAGTTTAAGGCCACCGATGTACTTCTTTATTGCTCTGCAGACATCTCCCCTCTGTTGTAAAATGTTAAACCTCATGCTGTACTTTCAGATTGGTTCATAGAATTACAGAGCCATAGAATGGTTTAGATTGGAAAGGAGCTCCAAAGGTTATCCAGTCCAACTGCCCTGCACTGAGCAGGGACATCCTCCACTGGACTGCTTTGGTCAGAGCTTTGTCGATCTCCAGGGATGGGGCCTAAGGTACCTCCATGAGCAGCCTGTTCAGTGTTCCAGCACTATCATGCTAAAGAACTTGTTCCTAACATCCAGTCTAAACCTCCTCTTCTAATTTCAAACCATTGGCCCTCGTCCTGTCACTGCAGACATTTGGAAGCAGTCCCTCTGCAGCCTTCTTGTAGACCCTCTTCAGGTACTGGAAGGCTGCTATTAGGCGTCCCCAGAGCCTTCTCTTCCCCAGGTTGAACAACCCCAGCTTCCTCAGTCTTTCTTCATAGCAGAGATGTTCCAGCCCCTTGATCATTTTTACATCCTCTTCTCTGGACCTGCTCCAGCAGGTCCATGTCCTTTCTGGGTTGAGGACTCCAGAGCTGGATGCAGTACTCCAGGTGAGGTCTTACCAGAGCAAAGTGACAGAAACACCTCTCTCCATCTGCTGTCCATGCTTCTTTTGATGAAGCCCACAATTCCTTTGGCCTCCTGGGTTGCAAGTGCTGATTCATATCTGTGTTCTCATCCAATGAACACCCCCAAATTCTTTTCTGCAGGGCTGCCCTCAAGCTCATCATCCCACAGCCTGTACTGATATATAGGATTGCCCTGACCTAGGTGCAGGGCCTTACACAGTGAAAAGAATCCTGAATACCAAGGAGGCAACTCTGAGTTCTGCTCATTGAACCCATTTGAGAAGAAACCTTTGCTGATAATTCTGTGGTGATACTGATAGTGAGGAAGAAGCAACAGGATTATTTTTTAGGTGGTTTAGATAAAAATAAAGCTACATGACAAGACATGATGCAGATGCAAAAAGGGACAGAGCCAAACTAAATAAACCAGAAAGTTCAGTGCACCTTCAAATATTAGCATCCCACTCCAAATCTGGTGCAGCAGAGTTCACTTAGGACTTACTTGTGGACCAGAAACCTTAGGAATTTTGAACTTGGTAGAGTGCAATCGACTAAAACCAACAACAACAATGACAAAAACACAATAACAACCATAACAACAAAAAAGCAGTCTAACAAAAAAGCAGAACTAAACTGCATAGCTAACAGAAGACAGAAATACAGAAATGTGTCTGGAAATGGCTCCTGTTGATAAAGGACACTGTGTACAGTTCCACTGCATCCAAACACTTAGAAGCATGGAGTCCTGTTTGCAGTTCTGGAGCCCCCAGCACAGGAAGGACATGGAAGTGTTGGAGCAGGTCCAGAGGAGGCCACCAAGATGCTGAGAGGGCTGCAGCAGCTCTGCTATGAGGACAGGCTGAGAGAGTTGGGGCTCTGCAGCCTGGAGAAGAGAAGGCTTCCAGGAGACTTTAGAGTAGCCTTCCAGGATCTGAAGGGGGCTACAGGAAGGCTGGGGAGGGACTATTGACAAGGTCTGGTAATGCCAGGACAAGGGGCAATGGGTTTGAAGTGGCAGAGGGGAGATGAGATTGAAAGTGGATGTTAGGAGGAAGTTGTTTGCAGTGAGGGTGGTGAGACACTGGCACAGGTTGCCCAGGGAGGCTGTGGCTGCTCCCTCCCTGGAGGTGTTCAAGGCCAGGTTGGAGGAGGCCTTGAGTGTCCTGTGCTAGTGGGAGGTGTCCCTGCCTATGGCAGGGGGTTGGAACTAGATGATCCTTGAGGTCCCTTTCAACCTTACCATTCTATGATTCTATGATTCTGAGTAATGGGCACAGAATACAGTGAAATTAAGAGGAAGGCAGGCCATATATTTTCAGCCTTCAGAGATGCCCATGCATCTCAGAGCCAGTGAATAGAGCAGCACAGGGGATGGCTGGCACTTTGTCCTGGTGTTGTAGGAGTTAAATATAGCTTTTATCAGTCCTGAGACACATGAAGATGTAAAGATGTTACAGACTCCAGAACAGGTATCAAATGTATTTCAGCCAGACTAATAAATAGGTCTAATGAATAATGTGAAAGATACTCTGCATTATAGGCAAAATGGGATCAAATAACAGCAATTAAGGGTAAAAAGGAACGGGGGAAAGAAGGGTTGGCCAACACAATGAATAGTTAGGTTTGGCAGAGTGGTGCAGCTCAAAGCAAGCCCTAAAGTGAAGGTTGTCTACTCTACAGGCTGCATCAAACATGCACAGAAAGATAGTAGAAACTTTGGTTCTTGCATACAGCATTTGAAACAGAGGGGGGTTGCATTCTCTTGGACCATGCATTTTTCATATTTCTTTTACTGTGCTCTCATGATGGTGAAATGGACACAAACAGATGCTGGTATTGTCTCATCTTGAAAAGTTATCTGTTCTTCCATCTTTCCTCACAAGAAAATGATACTCAGAATCTCCACACTGAGTAATTTTAGGGAACATAGATACTTATTACTGCCCCTGCCCCAGTAAGTCCCACAGCATTTCTTGTTTCATTGTGTAAGTATCCCATTGATTTCATAAGTGAAAATCTTTGTAAGTATTGAATCCTTAATTAATTAATAAAGTTAATGCAGTAATGCCACTCTTTGGTTCATAAATCAAGACAAACTTCCAGGTATTATGTGCTGTTATTTTAGGCAAAATGACCTATATGAAAACCAAAAAGAAAAAGGATGGTTCAAGGATAGTTCGAAATGTTGAAGACTAAACTCTTGGGGAGGGTCCAGAGGAGGCCACAAAGATGCTGAGAGGGCTGCAGCAGCTCTGCTCTAAGGACAGGCTGAGAGAGTTGGGGCTCTGCAGCCTGGAGAGGAGAAGGCTTCCAGGAGACCTTAGAGTAACATTCCAGGATCTGAAGGGGGCTGCAGGAAGGCTTTGGAGGGACTATTGCCAAGGCCTTGCAATGCCAGCACAAGGGGCAATGGGTTTGAAGTGGCAGAGGGGAGATTTAGACTGGATGTTAGGAGGAAGTTGTTTGCAGTGAGGGTGGTGAGACACTGGCACAGGTTGCCCAGGGAGGTTGTGT
Source organism: Eubucco bourcierii (assembly GCA_013396675.1). NCBI lineage: Eukaryota > Metazoa > Chordata > Aves > Piciformes > Ramphastidae > Eubucco > Eubucco bourcierii. Next base: position 13,762 of record VWZE01014613.1, on the reverse strand, counting down.
CTGCTGCCTGCCTGGAGGTGTTGAAGGCCAGGTTGGAGGAGGCCTTGAGTGCCCTGTACTAGTGGGAGGTGTCTCTGCCTATGGCAGGGGTTTGGAACTGGATGATCCTTGAGGTCTCTTCCAACCTGACCATTCTATGATTGTATGGTTCCTGAGGTCCCTTCCAACCTTACCATTCTATGGTTCCTGAAGTCCCTTCCAACCTTACCATTCTATGATTGTATGGTTCCTGAGGTCCCTTCCAACCTTACCATTCTATGGTTCCTGAAGTCCCTTCCAACCTTACCATTCTGTGATTCTATGAACTGTAGGCTACTTCTCAGGAGATATAGCTGTAATTGATGTTAAATGAGTTGTTCTTTTCTTGTCAACAGGAAGATTCGGCCGACTGCGGTGGTGCCTCTGGTCTGAGTCCATCACTGTGGTCCGTGGTAGGAATCCAGCTGGTCCTGCTTTGGTTGTTATCTGGCAGCAGACACTGCCAGTTATGACCTCGCTAAACCAAAACCTGCATAACTTGCTCAAGACCCGGCCAAAAGGATAGCCTCAGTTTCATTGCCAGAAGGGTCAGCGGCAGAGCAGCAGCGCTTGTGTCTGGGCGTCACTTGTTGCGAGACTCACAGAGGCACCCGCGGGGGCTGCATCTTGGAGTCTTGGATCCTTAAGCATTTGTGAATGCTGCATCATCTATGCCACCCAAACAGAATTCTGTACCTGCTCCACTGGGGAATCTATAACATTTTTTAAAAATTATTATTATTTTATCTTTTAGTTTGTTTATTGTTGCAATCTTGATGACTTTCACGCAAAAGGGCTCCCCTGGCAGTATCTTATGTATATGATTTTGGTTTGGATATCTTGAAGCTTTCTTTTAAATGAACCTAAAAGAAAATGTCCTCTCTGGCTGATGTTGCTAGCACCGTGACAGCTGCTTTGAACATCAGCTTTGTCCAAATGAGTTGAGTAAAATGAAAATACTTGCAAGTCTTCATCAGAAGTTCAGTATGGTTGAAATGGAGGAAGGAGGAGGGAGAGGAAGGAAGGAAAGGAAGAGGAAGAAAGGAGAGGAGGGGAGGGACGAAGAAGTAGGGAAGTGAGACGGGAAGTAAACTTCTGGTTTTAGATTTATAAAGGTGCTGGAGAGTTATAACTAAGTTATTCTCATCTTGGTGTCATCTTCCAGAAAAATGTTACTTTCAAAGTAATCCTCACCTTGTTTTCACAACACAGAAAACGAGGAGAACCCTTCAAAGGCTCAAACAAAAGCACTTGTGAATAACAAAAAAAATGTCTTTGTGAAACTTGAACGTGGGTTTCCAAGGGTACTTTGCATGATGATGATGATGATGATGATGATATGTTAACTGTTTTCAGTTTGTTTTCTTTGATGGTAGAGTATAGTCCATTGAAAAGGTAACTGAGTGATTCTTTTGTTGTGTGAGAAACTGAACTTTGCCACTGTCCTGCAATCAAATCATATTAAATTTTTTTATGAAAAGAGCTCTGAATATACTGTGCAATGAAAAAGCTGAGAAAATAGGATCATGTTCGCTGTCAGAAGAAAGGATTGAGTTGGATTTTTTTTTTTTTTTTTTACAGAGCAGCAATCTCACTTGAAAACCTCTGTACACCTGTTTTAAGCAGATGAAAATCAGATTGAAACACATTTATTTTTGGAAGTCTGTGTTCTCTAAGGTTCACATTAGGTTCCCCCTTTGTTTTGTTCATATTAAAGAAATAGTTAAAAAAAAAACTTTAAGATTTCACCTTATGCTGTTGCTATTTATTATTGAAAATAGTATATTTAATAAGGGGGGAGGGGAAGATCATCCTGGTTGCTAAGAAACAGTCTAAACAAATGGGGAGCCTTGAATCTCTATGTATGCACATTGATACCTGATTGTGAATACTACTTTTAGAAGTTGGTTTGGTTTGGTTTTGTTTTTTTTCTCCAGCCTCACTGGTGATGATACAGATAGGTGCAGTAAATTCCAGTATGACAGTGTAGCATAGTGTTAATGCAAAACTATGATTTGTGCTTTTTTGTTTGTTTGTTTGTTTAATCCTTGTTTTTTTCCCCTAGTTTTCAGAGCTAAACAGTCTTGCAAGACAGCTACACCAATGAATGTGCAACTCTGCTGGTATTGTACAATTCTGCTAATGACTGCAATATGCAAATGTTAATTAACATGGCACAACACATTAGCTCTTAAAAAAAAAAAAAAGCATTGGTATGTATATGCTGGCAATTGATTGGTATCATTGTGATCATGCTGAAAGCTTAAAGAAATAATTTGGCATATCTTAATATCCTATGAGAACTGAAGAAGCTGCTCAAAGCCATGGCATGGCTTGAAAGATCAGATGTCTACTGTTGTCCCCATGGCTGGTTTGTTGTTTTGCTCATATTCCTTGGCTCCAGATCCATATTTTCTCATGTTTGGGAATGCAGTGAGTGAAAAAAAAAAGTAAACCCTGATCTTATGCTCTACTCTGGTACAGCCACGAGGTTAAAGTACAACTTAACTGTGTTGGATGACTTCAGGTCCTCCTCAGGGAAGGTGAACTATTTTTGATGATAAGGGTGGGGATTTAGGGCTCTTCCTTCCAGTCATATTTTTGCATTTCTCTTTACCCTATCACCAGTTACCACCTGACAAAAAAAAATAAATGTGAACATTTCAATGGCTGAGACTGGATCCTGCATTTTTCCCAAATGTGGTCGACTGGAGTTTTGTGGAAGGAACAGGTTTTGTAGGGTTAGGCCAACACTCAGTACATTCATTGGTTTTGCTCTAAGGTTACTTTTTAAGTAATATATAATTGCCCAGGGAGGTTGCCCAGGGAGGTTGTGGCTGCTCCCTCCCTGGAAGTGTTCAAGGCCAGGTTGGAGGAGGTCCTGAGTGAGCTGTGCTAGTGGGAGGTGTCCCTGCCTATGGCAGGGGGTTGGGACTGGATGATCCTTGAGGTCCCTTCCAACCTTACCATTCTATCATTCTAATAGTTTGCATTTTACTCTTTAAATTTCTTCAAAGCTTGTCAATATGCTGTGTTCTCTTACAGTTTTCATGTAGCTTCCCAGAAGAAACCCTTCATGGAAAAGGTCACTTACTTCACATCTTGTAAGCGTTTGCTTCTGCTGATAGGTCATAGCCTGAATGAATTGATAAACAATTGATCACAATCTGCAGGCAGAAAAAGAGATGGCACAATGCCATGCTGCCAGAGAAAATAACCATCTTTTTTTTCCTCTCTCATCCTACTCCCCTTACAGTACTCAGATGCAAAAGGAGAAGCCCATGCCGTGCAGGCACAGTAGCCTCTTCTTGGCTTATCCAAAGAGGCAAATGTCCTCTGTTCCTCTCTGCCCTATGACCTAAATGTGTTTCTGTATGAGCACTTAGCCTTTCACCCATTAGACCCATCTGGCAGAAAACTCAGGATCTGGCTCTTCCAAAGGGCTTCCCTAAAGAACTCAGTACTTTAAAAAAGGAGGGGGAAAAAAAAATGTCTTTTTTTTTTTTTTTTTTTCAGAAAAAAAAATATGCATTTTGGTTATATCTAAGTGATGTTCATTTTTTAAAATATGCACTACCTGGATATGTGCAAATTACCAAAAAAAAAAAAAAAAGTAGAGAATGGAATGTGAACTTTATCTATCTGAGAATGTGAATACCAATGTGTTAGAAGAAACTTGCCTGAATAAATACATGTTCTCATGCAGAATAGAATATCCTTACCCTCAAATAATGCATAGTACTCATCTTCTTTTCTCTGGGAGAGAAGAAACTTGATCCTGGGCTTTAAAAGGAGACGTTTTCAAATTGCAAGATGTTGTAAAAAAGGTTTTTGTGTTTTAATGCCAGATAAAAAGCTCTGTTGATACTTGCTCAGATCCCTTAAATAGCACTAAGGGAACTGTTGGGGTTGTTTCAGTTTACACAGAAGTCATGCAGCCTATTGTATGCCTGACAACCCCTGTTAAAGTTGTTACAGCATGGTGCTGTGCAAAACATTATCTGAGGGCTTAACATGAAAGGTTTCTTTCTGGTTTTTCATTTAAACAACCAGCATTACTGCCAAGACACCGACCGTGGTCCATGTTTCTAACAGGTTTTTAACACGACATAGCAGGTTTAATTGACAAGATTTTTAGGTCCTGTACCTTTAAGACTAGAGTAGGATCTTTTTCATGTTTCTAATGCTCGAGGCTTTACTGCTTAACTTGACAAAAAAAAACAAAACAAAAAACCAACAACAAACAAACAAACAAACAAACAAATAGCTGTTGCTGCCATTTGTAAGTTTTCTTATGATATTCCTTTTACTAACTTCAAAGCTGGCCTTACTGGGTTCAAATAGGCAGTGTCCCTTTTTAAGTGACCTTTGCAACCCAAGTGTTACTTGCTGTGGATGAGAGGTTTTCAGTATGGCTGAAAAGACATTAGGACCTTTTGTTCCCATTAACACTTCAGCTCAGAAAATGTGCTGGGTATGTCTTAATTTCAAAGCACAACCTCAGTCCTACTGGTCCTAAAAAATCAGATGCTAGGACACAAGTTGCTAAGTATTTGACTGCCTACAAGGCACTGCAATGCAGTTTTTGGAACGGTGGCTGAAGGTGAAATCTTAACAACTCCTTCCTTAGGATAAATTTTCACCTGCCCTCATCAGGCATCCAAGCCTTTAACAGAGGCCAGATATTTGTTGTATTTCTTTCTTCTTTTTTGTTGTTGTTGTTGTTTGTTTTCATAGACAATGTTAATATTGTTAATACTCATTGTACACTACTGTAAAAAGACTAAAACAAAAGTGTCTGCAAACAATTCAAGAGTTAGCCTCTCCCTCTCCCCGGCTGCTCTCATCTGTCCTGTTTATGGTTTAAAGGACAAACATCATCTTGAAGAAATAACTTCACCGAGGCTAAAGGGATTCTGTCTTGTTCAGCTGCCATGACCCTGCGATTGTGATCTGACAAAGCTGTCTTCTTGTGCTGTATGGAATGTCTGGATCATGCTTTCTGGGATGTTTTTATCAAAATGCTCAGTGTGTATTTCTGCAAGAAGAAGACCTGGTTGCTCTCACGTGCCAAGCAGGTTTTCCTCCCTTCTTTTTTTTTTTTTTCCTTCTTTTTTGTGTTCTCTTGACACTTTTGTGGAACCTGACAAGCCTGGGGGGGAAAAAAAAAAAAAAAGAAAAAAGAAAAAGTTTTTTTTGTAAAAATTTGTACAATAATGTTATAAAAAAGAAAGGGTTTATAATCCTAGAACTGTTGTGTTAATTCTTGTGCAAAACAAAAACCAACCCAGTATATTCAGAATAAAAGTTTATCATTTAAAACCAACAACCACTTTGGTCGTTTGTTCTGCATAATGAAAACATGTAAGAACCTTTGTAATTTATATATAACATAGAATCATAAAATCATAGAATGGTAAGGTTGGAAGGTCCTGGGCTGCAGCAAAAGCAGTGTGGGTAGCAGGGAGAGGNCCTCCTGGTTATGTACCTGACATTGTCTCTTTGAGCTGTTCTCCATGGTCTGGAGCAGATGGAGATTCTGTGAGGTCTGGGAATGCCAGGACAAGGGGAATGGGTTTGAAGTGGCAGAGGGGAGATGGAAAGTGGATGTTAGGAGGAAGCTGTTTACAGTGAGGGTGGTAAGACACTGGCACAGGTTGATCCTTGAGGTCCCTTTCAGCCTTACCATTCTATGATCATCTAGTTCCAACCCTCTGCCATAAGCAGGGACACCTCCCACTAGCACAACTCATTCAAGGCCTCCTCCAACCTGGCCTTGAACATCTCCAGGGAGGGAGCAACCACAACCTCCCTGGGCAACCTGTGCCAGTGTCTCACCACCCTCACTGCAAACAACTTCCTCCTAACATCCACTTTCAATCTCCCCTCTGACACTTCAAACCCATTGCTCCTTGTCCTGGCATTGCAAGACCTTGTCAATAGTCCCTCCCCAGCTTTCCTGGAGCCCCCTTCACATCCTGGAAGGCTAATCTAAGGTCTCCTGGAAGCCACCTCTTCTCCAGGCTGAAGAATAAAAACATGTATGTAAGAACCTTTATAATTTATCTATAATATAAATTACAAAAGCTTATAATACTTCTGAGTTTACTAAATAAGAGTACCCAAGTGTCTGAAAGAGAGATTTTACAATATGGAGGCAGTGACTTAACAGTTGTCAATGAGGTTCAGAGAAGGATGTGCAGCAAACCCTCATTGCTGCTTCATTTGTGTCTGTGAAGCTGCCTTAAAAATGGATTAAAAAAAAAATAAATTGTAACCAACAAAAACTGTGAGTCTGTAAGGCACACAGCAAAAATAATAGTCTGCAAAACATCTGAAGTAGCCCTGTGGTTCTGAAACATTTGCTTTTGGACAGATTCTCATTTACTAACTTGTAAACATGCATGAGGTCCAAGAGTTCATTCAGACAGCGAAGCAGAATGGAATCAGAGGGGTACTGCCCCACCTCTGACAAAGGCTGCTGCATGATTTATGGATCAGCTTCTGCACTGCTGCTCTTCCCTCAGCATTCAGTTCAGAGCGGATCTGTCTGCCTGCATAAACAGGCTTGGGATGTTCAGGAGTTGCTTCGGTGAGTTTTCAGGCTCGCTGTGGTGGCACTGGCAGTCTCAGGCAGGGCAGATGGCTGCCACTGGTAACTGCTTTAGCAACCCAGTTTTAATCCTTGACTGTGTATGTGTCAAAGCTCAGGGAGAACGACAGTGGTAAATTACTACTGTATTTCCTAAATCCCTGAGGAGTCAGATAAGAGTAAGAAATAAAATGGGGATTCTGAAGCTACAAAGTAACAGATCACCCATGTAGAAATGCCTCAAGGCATGGAGCATCAACATCCAGGGATTACAGGCCTCAACTAGATTAAACATGGCCACCTAACTACATGATTCCCTCCACATGCTGAACTCTTTGTATCATGTTTTCTAGCTGCTGACTAACACTGAGATGTAGAAATAAACCCCCAAAATCTCTTCCTGCTACATATTTAATTTAGACTCTGTATTAAGACACACTAATCCTTGAGTGTCTTGGAAAACACAGGGATCCTTCCTGCACTTTTGGAACTTCCAACTTCATCAGTTCAGTTTGGGAATAGCTGCAATACAGTGAGATATTTCCTACGAGTCCCTGGTGCAAATCAGGGCAGAACACAATGGGCCTGTCACATTGCATTGTTTTGAGAGGTCATAGAATGGGAAGGTTGGAAGGGACCTCAAAGTTCATCTAGTTGCAATCCTCTGCCATAGGCAGGGACACCTCCCACTAGGACAGCTCACTCAAGGTCTCGTCCAACCTTATCCTGAACACCTCCAGAGAGGTTGTGGAGCACAGAAGCACCCAATGTGATCAAAGATGACATTGAGTGATTCTGTCCTCCACAACCTCCCTGGGCAACCTGTGCCAGTGTCTCACCACCCTCAATGCAAACAACTTCTCCCTAACATCCACTTTCAATCTCCCCTCTGACACTTCAAACCCATTGCCCCTTGTCCTGGCATTGCAAGACCTTCTCAGTAGTCCCTCCCCAGCCTTCCTGTACCTCCCTTCAGATCCTGGAAGGCTACTCTAAGGATGTTAGGAGGAAGTTGTTTGCAGTGAGGGTGGTGAGACACTGGCACAGGTTGCCCAGGGAGGTTGTGGCTGCTCCCTCCCTGGAGGTGTTGAAGGACTGTTTGGAGGAGTCCTTGAGTGAGCTGTTCTAGTGGGAGGTGTCCCTGCGTATGGCAGGGGGTTGGAACTAGATGATCCTTGAGGTCCCTTCCAACCTTACCATTCTATGAGTCTAGGCTCAGAGAAAGAGAGACCAAGCAGTGGAGAGATATTATCTTAAAACTCAATTCTTCTGGTTTACTGGATCAGGCTAGTCCCTAGGATCAAAGTCTGGGCTCAGTAAATTCCACTTAAGGGAAGACAGGTGTGAAATTTAGACTCTCAGCTACCATGGACCAATACAGCTTTAGGTCTGCTCCAGCAGCCATTGTTATGAAGACAAAGCAAATGAGATGCCACACACCAGGTCTTGAGAGCAGCTTATTTCAGTGGCTGTGGTTGGAGTGTGGTCTGGGACAACACTGAATTCCTTCTAAAGTGCATAGGAGGTAGTGATGATGATGATGAAGAGGATATTACTTGTCTTTTGCATTGTGTGCCTCCACTTAAAACGCTTGCCTCAGAGTGTAAAATCTGTTTCTAATCTCTCCTTTGTCTGAAGATACCTATGAGAGAGGGAATATGAGCACTTACAAAGAGAGTCAGCAATGAAATGGTGCCTGCGAGCTCCCTGGGTGTGCCTTGCAGAGTCTTGCCACCAGGCTGTTGAAAAAAGATCTGCCATGGGCACAAAAGCAAACAACCTTTTTCCCTTTGCTTTTGGGTTTTTTGTTTGTTCATTTGTTTGCTTCTTTTGTGTTTTCTGTGTTTGTCTTGGTTTTTTTCTTTTTTTAAATGGCTATCACTTCATTGTGGCAGAAACAGAAATGGAGGAGTAGGTAAAACCTGACTCTCTGGAGAGTTATGGAAGGCTGACTTAAAACAAAAAAAAAAATTATGGACAATTTTAATCTCACAAGTGACACACTGACAAGCTTTAAAGCTCATCCTTACTTCTTTTCAGGAAGCAGTTGTGCTAAGCACTTAGTAAAAAGGAAGTAGGATTGAACCTCAGCTTTGGTTGTAGGAGACACTGTCATTGCTTGGAAAATGTGTTGCTCAGCCATTCAATCAAAAACTGTGATTGCATCCAACTCTGCATAATCCTGTTGCTGAGGCAGTAGCATGGAAGAACAGTGGTGACAGATTGCTTATTTTGAGGACCAGCTGGACACTGCTTTGTCCAGTAGGAAAGTTTTCTTTTTCTTGAACTTGGTTGGCAGTGTAAGGAGAAATATGAGAGCAACCTGGCCAAGAGGACAGCAGATAGAAGAGTGATTTGTGCTTATAATAGCCTGCAAAGATGGCACATCGGGCACAAGACCAGTGCCTGCTGCCCACCCTGAGGTTTATCAGTGTGATGGTTTGGAAGTTCCCCACCTCCCCATACTATGAAAGATCCCCCAGACTAGAACTCAGCCAGCTGGAAGTTAAGGACTGAAGCTCTATTTACAGCTCAGCACAATGTACAGGCAGAGATATACACAACAGACAGGAATAGTTACAGACATAGACAAGTTAAAGGCAATAAACACAATTCCCCTCCCAGAAATCAGAGTCCTCAGAAGGGGCTCCCAACCACCCTTCACCTTCTTCCCTGCCTCTACCTTACCCCAGGGTTTGCCTTATGTGCAAGGTGAGTTTGGATGATCCGTCAGGGGAGTTAGAAGCAGAGTGCTTAATTAAGTTAGCAGAGGTCAACACCAAACCTGCAACTAGAGAGACAGAGACTCACTGTATCTTATCTATATTTGTGTTCTTATAGATCTCAGCAAGCCTATGAGTGCAGCAGACATCACCGGTGTTTGCTTTTCACAGCCTATAATTCTTTTCATTAAAATATTCCAATTAGCCTCAAACCAGCACAATCAACCAGACTAAGGCAACTCCTGAGTAGTTCCAGCACTGCCTAGTGATTCATGAACACAAGAGAAGGCTCTGGGGAGATCATACTGTGGCCTTGAAATATCTGAAGGGGGTCTACAAGAAAAGTGGTGAGGGACTTTTCAGACTGTCAGGTAGTGACAGGACGAGGGGGAATGGAGCCAAACTAGAAGAGGGCACATTTAGGTTAGACATTAGAAATAAGTTCTTCAAAATAAGGGTGGTGAGACACTGGAACAGGTTGCACAGGGAGATGGTGGAAGCCCCATCCCTGGAAATTTTTAAGGCCAGGTTGGATGTGACTCTGAGAAACCTGATTGAGTGGAAAATGTCCCTGCCCATGGCAGGACAGTTGGAACTAGATGATCCTTAGGGTCCCTTGCAACCCTGACAGTTCTGTGATCTCTCCTGTGAAGAAAAAGAGAGACCTGGGACTGTTCAGTCTGGAGAAGAAAAGGGGGAGTGGGATCTTATCAATGTCTATAAATATCTGAGAGGCAGGTGTCAAGATGAAGCTGCCAGGCTCTTTACAGTGGTGCCCACTGATGGGACAAGGAACAATGGGCACAAACTTGAACACAGGAGGTTCCAGCTCAACACAAGAAGACATGTTTTTAGGGTGAGGGTGACAGAGCACTGGAACAGGCTGTCTGGAGAGGTTGTGGAATCTCCTTCTCCAGAGAGTTTCAAAACCCACCTGGATGTGTTTTTGTGTGACCTTCTCTGCCAAGGGCATTGCACTTGATGTCTGGAGCTCCCTTCCAACCCCTAGCATTGTGATTCCCCAGGAGAGATCAGAAGAGTTGTACATCTAAATGAAGCAAACTGGTCTGTCTATCTCTGTCCCTCTCTACTAAGAGATGAGGGGATGAGTGTAGTGGAGGGGTAATTAATTACTGCAAGATTATATTTTAAAAAACCAAAACAGTTTATTAATGTTAAATATTCAGAGNCGTTAGAGGGAGTTTCCCCAGGCTTCTGGGTGCTGGAGAAAGGAGGCAGACAAGCCCTGAACTGGTCCTGACTCTCTGGATGATCTGTGTTATCTCCAGGGCTTCTCTTCTCGTGCAGAAGGTTTTCAGGAGCAGGCAGGATGCAATGCCACATGCAGTCTCAGCATGGTGTCACTCTGGCTGAGCAGGCCGATCGCGTGGAGACTTTTAGAGCCTGATCCTGGTCACTAAAGTTCCACACAGCTAAGGATGCAATGAAGTAGTATGAGCACAGATACAATGGCATATAGTAGATGTAATAGCAGAGCACACATATAATAGCAGACACCTTGTAATGGCCAAGCGCACGATGTGCTCCCTGCTCACCTCCTTTTATCCATACAGCCCAAGACTAATGAGCCTTTGGACACGGAACAGCCAATCAGAATGGCAGTTAGCCAAGCTTGATCATATGTGAAGCTTGCTTTACATAGGCTTGCTTCACCCTTTTTAGGGCAGAACACAGCCCTGCACAAGGCAGCTGTGTGTGCCTTGTTTACTGCAGGGTCTGGGCATGCCACAGACCCCAGCTCACTGGCTCCAGGTTCTTTATCCTTTCCCATGCTTGCTTCTCCCCAAACAGAATGAGGTAGAGCAGAAAAATATGCCTGGGCAAGCCAGGACATGTACAAGCCTATTTTGGCCTGCTTAGGCCTACCACAACACTGAGGTACATCATATCTGACGCTTTAGATGCCTAAAATTTCACCAAGAAAAGCTGCAGTTAAAGTCAGAGAGAAAATCTTTCATTCACTTCCATGTCTCTTCGGGAGTTTAGATGTTAAACTAAGGTTTTCATATATCAAGGCATTTTTGGGAAGTACACATGTGGACACAAATATTTTTATGCCTTTTAGATACTACCCTTGGGCTTCTAATAACTTATCTTTATGCTTTATTTTCACAAGGTCAAAGAGCTAAGCTGTGCTTTTCTTTGGCAGATGACACGAGTAAAGTCGTGCTTTAAGGCAGCCTGCATGTAAGGCCTCCTTTCCAGAGCGTGAAGGAGAGCCTATAGTGTGAGACTTGATTTTATAGAAGCTGGAGCTGAGTGAAGTATCTTAAACAGAAACTGCCCTTCTTCAGAGTGAAAACTTATCCTGGGCAGTGCACAGATAGGCACCTTTATTGCTTCCAGAAGTTTCCCAGTACAATGGATATTGTGTTACTGAAGGGCTTTTTTTCTTTTTAATAGCTTGAATAGCCATTTAAAAATTACAGAAAAGTGTGGACTGTTTTATTTTATAGCTCAGCTGTGTTCACCCTGCTGTAACTAAGACCCTGGGCTGCCTTTACTATAGCTGAAACTTTTGCCTGCAGTTCAACTGATTTACACAGTCCGCTGGATCTCAGAATCAAGTTCCAAAAAGAACACAGATGACGATGCCTGTGGTGGAATAGTTTGGATTAATTTTTTTCCCCTCCCAAATGCAACTAAACAAGCAAACAAACACCTGAAGTATAAAGCCTTTTGATAATGAAGTATACATGATTAAATTACTTGCCATCAGGAACCACAATATTTTTAATTAAAGACATTAGTGTCTTTTTGCTGTGCAGAGTGTTTTTCCAAAGTTTATCATGTGCATGTGATCACAGAATCATAGAGTGTTAGTAATCAGTTGTGATGGTTTGGGAGTTCCCTGCCCCGCCCACACTATGAAAAATCCCCCAGACTAGACTCAGCCAGCTGGAAGTTAAGGACTGAAGCTCTATTTACAGCTCAGCACAATGTACAAGCAGAGATATACACAACAGACAGGAATAGTTACAGACATAGACAAGTTAAAGGGAATACAGAAACACAACTCCCCTCCCAGAAATCAGAGTCCCCAGGAGGGGCTCCCAACCACCCTTCCACCTTCTCCCACGGTTTGCCTTATGTGCAAGGCGAGTTTGGAGGATGGGCCAGGGCGGTTAGAAGCAGAGTGGTTAGTTAGGTTAGCAGAGAGATCCAGGGCCAGACCAGCAGCTAGAGACTCTGTGTTATCTGTATTTGTGTTCTTGTCCTCATACACCTCAGCAAGCCTATGAGTGCAGCAGACATCACCAGCATTTGCTTCTCACAGCCTAGAACATAATTGTTTCCATAAAAATATTCCAATTAGCCTCAAACCAGCACATCAGTCTGAGGGAATCTTAACCAGCTCTTTCTCTGGGCTGATGGGAACAAGAAGCTTAAAGCCAGTGAGCCACATCAGAACGTCTTAGGTTGGAAGGGACTTCAGAGATCATCTACTCGACCCTGCCTGTCTCTTAACTTGGCCTGGCTGTGCAAGGCCTCATCAAGCCTGACTTTGGACACCACCAGGGAAACATCCACAGCCTCCCTACAATGCATAGAATGAAACCCACAAGTGGAAACTATGCAGTTCATGTTGATACCTGGAGAAGCTAGTACCCATATTGTTCACATCTCATGGTTTGGGACAGTGATGATTGTTCTTTGCCTCACGCCTGTCTCACCTCCACAGCCTGCTGGCAGGCTTCAATCCCAGTGCTCAGCAGTGCAACCACAGCAGTGTTGCTTGTAGCATCTACAGGCAATTTTCAAACAGTTCTCCACACAAACACACAGCAGAGCTGGCCTCATTCTCTGTACTTGATGGCATCACTTACCACTGGTCAGATTAAATCCACAATTAACCCCCTCAAATAATAAAATTTGACAAGTATGTCTGGATGTAGTTCTGCATGGAGTAACATAATCTTTGGCAGTGCCAGGCAATTGCCTTTTGGAAGCATTGGGTGGCCTGAAATTAATTTGTTTAGCTTTTTGCTTATGTAAAAATGTTCAGCTTCATGACAACATCTGTTATGAACCCATAGCTTATAGATGTCCAGCTTGCATTTACATGAAACAGAACCAGATGCAGTTGTTGGGAAAGAGAATAGAAAATCATCTGAATATTTCTGAAGTGACTTCACTGATATTTTCCTACGATTCATGATTAATATTTTTAAAGGTGATTTATCTTTCATCTTGGGTTCCACTGTTGTTGACCTAACCTTAGGAAACATGACAGAGCTTGAGAAGAAAGAATGTTTGGTGAATGTAATATTTTTTATATGTTTCAATTAGTAATTCATGAATTAGAGTCTGCACAGTTATAAATTAGGATATCAGAAGAAAATTATGTGAATTTTTTTTTCCTCCTCCCAAGCAGACCAAAACTGAAGAACTCTTTTTATTATACTGC